>CAIGRB010000295.1:7812-21195 GCA_903798255.1 Fraxinus quadrangulata | reverse complement strand
ATAGAAGTAATGAAATTTCAAAGAAACATGAATAAATTAAAAAGATTATTTTTGTTGATCCCAAAAAATGTACCACTAACGTGGTCAACAGATCTCCAAGACCTCTCAGGTCTACGTAAGCTTAGTTTCTGCACATTTGGATAAACTGTTAACCACAATTGAGGCAGAGTCGGACGTGCACACTTCAACAGTCAAGTCAGTAGGGAAAGTAAATATATAAGTGTAGGAGAGCTCTAGATGTGAGCCTTCAATATACAAAAAGGAGGTCGACTTTGAGAGTAATAGATAAAACAATGATATGACAAAATTATAGATTGAGAGTCTAAATTTGCATTACCCTGAAATGACATTAAGCCCATATTTGAGCCACATTATTTTTTTATTCTCATTCTTCTACTCATTTTCAACAACACATTTTCAATAAAATAATATTTTTCATCACATCAATAATTTTTATTTTATTTTTCAACTACATATTTCCTCAAACAAAAAAAAAAAAAATACATTTTTGGACTCAAAATGTGCACCAAACAGGGCATAAGTGTGAGTTTTTATAGTATAAAATGATAAGTAGGAGTTGTTGGATAAAGAGACATGTGGCCTCATCCTAACGATTGGGGTCTCTTGTATCTACTTGGTAGCCATATGTCTGACATGAAAGACCAGACTTGACTTGTTTGATTGAGCAGAGCCGCCTATTCGGTGAGTTTCCACATCATCCATTTAATACAAGATCTTATATGGAGATCTTCTCTAAAACGCCTCAACTCACCTTACCTCAGTCTAAATTTGCAATTTCCTGAAATGACATTAAGCTCAAGTTTGAGCCACATTATTTTTTTCATTCTCATTATTCTACTCAATTTNAGTTTTATTTATCTAAAGTTTTGGTCATTTTAGTGTAATTATCTTTTTGTAAGTAATTTGGTTTGCAACCAATTAAAAGGGAGTGAAATATGGGGAAGAAAATGAATGGATTAATACTTAGCCCATGTTTGAGCCACATTATAATTTTTATTTTCATTCTTCTACTCATTTTCAACCACACATTCTTCAATAAAATAATATTTTCCATCACATCAATAACTTTTTTTTTTCAACCACATATTCCCCATCACATCAAATAAAAAATGCATTTTTGAACTCAAAATGTGTACCAAATAGGGCATAAGTGTGAGTTTTTATAGTATAAAATAATGAGTAGGATTTGTTAGATAAAGAGACATGTGGCATCATCTTAACAATTGGGGTCTCTTGTAGCTACTTGGCAGCCCTAGGTCTGATATGAAAGACCAGACTTGACTTGTTTGATTGAGCAGATCCACCTATTTAGTGAGTTGTCACATCATCCATTTAATACAAGATCTTGTATGAAGATCTTCTCTAAAACGCCTCAACCCATCTTACCTCATCCATGAGGGCTCAGCTCCCCATGGGGGTTCGGCCAATAGGGGTTCGACAAAATTGCCACATATGCATAATGAAGTAGAGTGCAGGCCTAGATTCACTTGCTGTGTAGCTACCACTTGGCCTTGCAGAGCTTCGTTGGAGGAGGTGTAACAATAGTCCCCCAAATCCATATATAAATATTTATATAATGCTTAGATTTTGAATGTACTATATGACTAAATTTTTGAAACAGTTTTCGAACCTGATTTAAGAAAATGCCCTTATATTTAGGCAAGCCTTTTGGATGAAGCCGGTGATAAGGCTGAATTGAGCTTGGGCGAGACCCTTTGCATAAGGGAGAGCCCTTTGGGAATAGGCAGTTGTTGATAAGGCTAAATTGAATTTGGCCGAGGCTGTTCGCATAAGAAAGAGTCCCTTTGGGAAGAGGTAGCCGTTAATAAAGCTGAATTCGAATTGGCCAAGGCCTTATCAAAGAAGGAAGAGCCCCTTCGGGAAGAGGCAATCTTTGATAAGGCTAAATTGAACTTGGCTGAGGCGCTTCGCATAAGAAAGAGCACTTTGGGAAGATTCAGCCATTGATAAGGCTGAATTGAACTTAGTCGAGGCCCTTTGCAGAAGGGAGAGCCCCATCGGGAAGAAACAATCATTGATAAAGCTGAATTAAACTTAGCCGAGACCCTACGCATAAGAAAGAGCCCCATTGGAAAGAGGTAGTCGTTGATAAGACTCAATTCAAATTGGCTGAGGCCTTTAGTAGAAGGAAAAGCCCATTCGGGAAGAGGCAGCCGTTGATAAGGCTGAATTGAATTTGGCCGAGGCCCTATGCAGAAGGGAAAGCCCATTCGGGAAGAGGCAACCATTGATAAGGCTGAATTGAACTTGGCCGAGGTGTTTCGCATAAGAAAAAGCACCTTTAGGAAGAGGCAACCATTGATAAGGCTGAATTGAATTTAGACGAGGCCATTTGTAGAAGGAAGAGCCCCTTCAGGAAGAGATAGCCGTTAAAAGGGCTGAATTGAAATTGGTTGAGGCTTTTTGCATAGAGGAGAGCCCTTTTGGGAAGAGTCAGCCGTTGATAAAGCTGAATTGAACTTGGTCGAGCCCCTTTGCAAGGAGGTTGCTCTTCTGTGCAAGGGCTTTCTCCATGGTGTTTGATCCATCCATAGAAGATGATTAATCATCTAAGGCAACAAGTTGTGGTTCTCTGTGGGATGCATCACACTTGTTTTTTGATGAGGCTATTTTATCTCCTTGCAAGAGCTTTCTCCATGGTGTTTGATCCATCTATGGAAGGGGTTAATTCTCTAAGACGACAAGTTGTGACTCTCTTTGTAAGGAGATAGTTCTTCCTTGCAAGGGCTTCCTCCAAGGTGTTTGATACATTCATGGAAGGGGTTAATCTTCTAATGCACAATTTGTGGCTCTCTATGAAATACATCACACTTGTCCTTGATGAGGTTATTTTATCTCCTTGCAAGGGGATAGCTCTTCCCTGCAAGGGTTTCCACTATGATGTTTGATCTATCTGTGTAAGAGATTGATCTTCTAAAACGACAAGTTGTGGCTCTCGGTGGGATGCATCACACTTGTTCTTGATGAGGCTATTTTAACTCATTGTAAGGGGAAAGCTTTTCCTTGCAAGGGCTTCCTCCAAAGTGTTTGATACATCCATAGAAGGGGTTAATCCTCTAAGGCACAAGTCGTGGCTCTTTGTGGGATGCATCATACTTGTGATCTTCCTTAAAAGGGCTTCCTCCATCGTATTTAATCTATCCATGTAAGCGGTTAATCCTCTAAGGCACAAGTTGTGGTTCTCTGTAAGATGCATTACACTTGTCCTTTATGAGGCTATTTTACCTCTTTGCAAGGTGATAGCTCTTCCTTGTAATGGCTTCCTCCATGGTGTTTGATCTATCCATGGAAGGGGTTTTATATAGTTAAAGCACTGATACACAGTCAAGATAAAACTTTGCATGGTGGAGGCACTGACACATAGGCGAAATGAGGCATTGCATAGCAAAGCTACTGATGTATAGGTGGGATGATGCAGTGCATTATGGAGTCCCATGTTTCAGGGATAGTGTCTATTAATTCATCAAGTATGACCCCTTTTTTTAGGGGTCATTCCTTCTTCAGGAGTTATTATGCATAGCCTTTTTTTCAAATGCCTCCATTTTTTAGGGGTGTTGGAAACACTCGTGTATGTGAGATGAGGCCTCCACACTTCGAAAAATCATGATGAGGCCTCCACACTTCGAAAAATCATAGTTTTAAAGATGATCTTATGCTTCATGGTAGAAACATTCTGCTTGATTGCCTCAAAATTTATACGTGCGGGGAGAAGATTGCAAAGCAGGTCAAGGTACCTACTTTCTACTTGACTGCCTGAAAAATCATTTTGATGCAAAAACCTAGTATTTATTGCAATATGAATTTTTTTTAATGTCACTAAAGCATGCAAAAAATGAGAACATTTCTTGTATTCATCCTTTTTTTTAATGGTGTTGCAAGAGTACTTGGTCCAAGAAGTTAAGGGCGGATAAGGTCTTGGTTTTTGTGCGACTCTTTCAAATTTGAATGCTTTGGTGCATAATCATAACTTCATTGTTTAAATTCAAGTCTAAAAGTTAATTACTAGCCATAATATGCTGTTTAAATAAAAGATAATATATTTCTTGATATACTTTCAACATGGCTAACTCCTTGAATATTAAATTCTTATCGAACACATGGATATAATGGAGCAATACAAAAAATAAGCGGTGCAGATTGACACAATTAATTTTCTCAAAAGCTATATGCACAATCAAACCATTTATAACCCAAAATTAGACTATAAGAGTGTGTTTGATTGACTTTATTTTGCTATGAAAAATGTCATTTTTATCCAAATTTCTACTTTTGAGATGTTTGATTGACAATTTTTCTATGAAAAATATTTTGAACTTTTGATCATATGACCATATTTTCTTCAAAAATAAGAAAAATATTTTCTTTAAAGATGGGTAATTTATTTTTCAAGTAATTTACTACATATTTCTCTATCTCATCTATCACATCTCTCTCATCTATCCATCATTAAAAAATAGACAACTATAATATTTTATAGGTTGAAAATTAAATCAATCAAACATATTTAATTAATAATCTTCATACAAATAAAACCCTGTTTGATAATGAAACTTTTCCATGGAACTTGGAATTTAAATTCCATTTTCCACCAATTGATTTGTTTGATAGCCATAATTTTCTTGGCAATTACTTTTCCACTTTATCTCCACACGTGCACCTTTTTTTTTATCATTTTGATGAATTTGGTTACCCACCATTTTGGTGGAAAATGGAATTCTAGCTTTTGTTTTTTTTTTTTTTTTTGGTAATGAAAACAAATTTTATAATCAACTGAAAAAAAAATTATCACTTTAATGGACAATTTTCATGTAAAATAAAGCCAAATAAACACAAAAAGATTCAAAATTTCAAAAATTCTCGGGTGAAAAATTATACCAATCAAACAAATTTAATTACCAATTCCTAGAAACAAGTTCTAGGCAATTACTTTCCCTGAAATTCGTTTTATTTTCACCCATTTTCCACACTTAAAATCAAACGGACCCTAAGTTTCAAGCAATTGAATTGCCTAGAATTGATTTTATTTCTATACAAGTTTTATGCTTGCAATCAAACATACCCTAAGTTTTACTCCAAGCACTATTCTTTTATATCTTGTTTCGAGTCCTTTACGAGCGTGTTGACTTCATATTCTAGTGATGCTTCATATCAATAAGATATTAATTAATTTATTTTTCTTCTTTAATATTGCTGTTCTAGTAAAAATTTAAAAATTAAAAAATATACCCCATATTATTGGAAATCAAAATGTCAAAACCAAAATAAGAATAATAATAATAATAAAAATTTATCGAAGGAAAAGCTAGTCAACTTTGTGTTTAATGGGTTTTCACTCGTGTAATTGGAGCATTTTAGTGGTCTTAGTCAACTCGATTATCAACTCATCACACGTTCACAAATTTATTAGTGTGTCAACGCATATCATCAATTTTTTTACAGTTCATCTAAAGAAATTATCTAGGAGTTGGACTAGAAATTTCACTAGGTGACTTGAACCTAAATTTCATGTTACGGCCCCACAATCATCTCTACTTCCTCTTGTTTAAAACATCACATCGTTCAAAAATAATTGTTCGATGCTAATTCTCTATCTAACAGCTAGTGCATTACATGGTGAAAATTATCCACAATTACAATATGGAAACCAATATTGTTGACGTGTGTACCACTGAGGTCATTAATGGGGTATTCTTAGTATAGTTGTTTAGCACTTTCCACTCACGATTATCCTACATGTATAGTTAGTTTGACAAAAAGTTTAGTTAAAAAAGTAACACAATCTTATATTATTAACTTTACAATGACCAGTATAAATAGTCCCTATACAAATCTCTAGACAAGTTTAGATCCTAAAGTTTAAGACTAAGGAAAGAATATTGCTAATCTAGGTAACAATATTGGAGAAGTTTATATATGGTAAGACACCAACTTGGAGAGAATTACGTCAACTTTGTTAACACTCCCCTTTAAGTTGGTGCATATATGTCATTCATTCCTAACTTGTTGAGACCATCATTAAATGCTCAAGTAGACATGGCCTTGGTTAGTAGATCAGCAAGTTGGTCTTGGTACAGAATATGTAGCATTTCAATAATCTTTGCTTCCAGTTTCTCTTTGTGGAAATGTCTATCGACTTCAACATGTTTAGTTCGATCATGTTGAATTGGATTGTGGACAATATCACAAGCTGCCTTGCTATCACAATACAGTTTCATAGGACTAATGTGTTTAATATGCAAATCCTTCAATAAATTTTTTATCCACAAATTCACATGCTACATTAGCCATTCTCTTGAACTCAGATTCAACACAGGATAGAGCAACTATAGTTTGTTTCTTGCTTCGCATAGTAATTAGATTTCCACCTACAGAAGTGAAATATCCTGATGTAGATTGCCTATCTTTGATTGCTCCAACCTAATCTAAATTGGTATAGCCTTTGACATCCAAGTTATCTCCTTTGGTAAACATGATCCATTACCTGGAGATGATTTCATGTTTGTCTTCTTCTAAATTTATATTACATTCGGGGCAGTTCCATATACATTTCCTCTTTAAGGTCTCCATGCAAAAATGCATTCTTGACATCAGACTTATGCAATGGCAAATCAAGATTCACCATCAGGGATATTCCATACGTTTAAGTATACCCCTTGGCAACTAGTCTAGCTTTGAATCGTTCAATGGTTCCATCTGCTTCGTATTTAACTTTGAAGATCTACATACATCCAACATATTTTATCCCTTCAAGCAACTTAACAACTTCCCAAGTTGAGTTCTTTTGAAGAGACTTCATTTCTTCATTCATTGTTTCCTTCTACCTAGGATTTCTCAAGGCTTCCTACAAATTAGTAAGAATAGATATAGAAGATAATTGGTTTACAAACGACTCACTTTCCTTTGACAATCTATGATAAGACCCATGGTTGCTCATGGGACACGTAGGATTGGAACTAAACACAGGTTCATAGTTTACTCTAGGTATACCTCTGGAAGCTCGATTAGGAAACACTTTTAAAAGATGTTCATAATTTACCTGGTGTTCGAGAGAATGATCAATTTTAGAGAGCAATTGGTTAGATGGTACCTAATGAAAGGGGTAAGGCGATTGAGATACTGGTAAAGTTACTTCTATTGAATTCGACTATTTTTATCTTCTGGCAATTCCTCATCTGGACGTTCACCACTAATATCAAAGTTTTCACTTGTAATATCTAGATTTTCCAAAGAAGGAGATAGAGTCTGCAATTCATTTCAATTCTTTCCCTGAAGTAGAGACGCGGAAGCAGAGTAGAACATGTCATTTTTGTGGAATACAATATCAAGAGTCACATACATCTTTCGATAAGGGAAACGATAGCATCAATAGCCTTTCTGAAGTGAAGCATAGCTAATAAATACACATCAAAGAGCTCGAGGTTCCAACTTATTTATCTAGGGTTTAAGAAGATTAACAAAGGCTACACATCCAAAAATTCTAGATGATAAATTTGGAAAAGTGGGAGCACTTACAACTGAGTGGACAACATTATAGGGGTTTTGAAATTGTAAAGAACTGGAGGGTAAATAGTTAATGAGATAGGCCTAAATATTGAAGGCTTTACCCGAGTAACTAGTCAGCATATGAGTGCCAAACAAAGAGGCACATGCAACTTCAAGCAAGTGGCGATTTTTGCATTCTGCAACCCCATTTTTGTGGAGGAGAATATGCATAAGTTGTCTGATGTGAAATGCCATATAAATGTAGATATTGCCTTAGGTCTTGATTAACAATTTCTCCACCACTATCAGTGTGAAGAACCTATATGTGAGATTTTTATTGCATGTCAATCATTATATAAAATTTATGAAATAAAGAACTAACTTTATTCTTTGAATTCATCATGAAATCCAAGTCATACGTGTGTGATCATCAATGGAAGAACAAACTAACAAAAACCATTCAAGAAAGGGGTATTGGCAGGTCCCCATACATCCGAGTGAATCAACATATTCAAACTTAATGAAAATGATACACAGTGACTTTTTGCCAGTTTACAAATGTCACATTCTAAATCTAAATTAGTTAATTGAGAAAATAATTTTAAAAACAATTATTTTAAATATCCAAAAGAAGCATGACATATGCATCTATGCAACAACCAAATTTCGAATGTGATTTTGTTAAACATATCCGCTGAGAAAACTTGAGCTAATTGATTTGAGCTAGCAGGCTTAAAATACAGGTAGTATAGCTTTCTTTTTCTAGTACCATAACCAATTATCTTCCAAGACCAAATATCCTTAAAAACACAAAGGTTAGGCCAAAAAACCACAATACAATGTAATGCACAAGTTATTTGAGCAATAGACAATAAGTTATGGTTGAGAGAACGTACGACTAAAATAGAATCAAGATTTAAATTGTTTGGAAAAGTAATTGTACATTCTCTAATCACATGTAAGGGGTTGCCATTGGCTGTAGACACGATATGTTCAGTTGATGGTTTCATAGATTGAATGTGGTAACTTTCAAAAGTCATGTGATCTTTAGCTCCTGAATCAATTATTCATGTATTACTACTACCATGTGCAAAAGTATGTAAGACCTTACCAATGTTACCTGAAGTGGCAATCAAAGAAACTAGGAGGCTTGGCTATGGCAACTGAAGATTGGTGATTTGATTTTGAGTTGCGTTTTCGTGGTGCCTTCTCTTGATTCCACCTATCTAGATAGCCAGTCAGGTCGTAACACTGTGATATTGAATGGTCTGCTTCACCATAGTGAGTACACAGGCGTTCTTGCTTAGCAGTAGTACCTAACTCGTAACTGTCCTTCTCGTCCGATTCAAATTTTGTAGCAAGTTTTTGTGGCTGAGGCTTGGCTCGACGAACCATCAGAGCAGAAGATTCAGAGTTGTTGGGTTCACCATTTAGGGTAGCTCAACGTATAACATCCTTACACACATAACCATATGTATCTTCGAGATCAACTGGGAGGTCTTTCCGAAGAACTTCACCTCGGATATGTTCAAATTTCGTATCCAGATCGCTAAGGAATGTGTGCACATGCAAGCGTTCAACAGATTTTTTATATGTGATAATATCATCGAGAGCTTTCATATTAATTTTATCGCGATGATCTAATTCCTAAAAAATCTCGACGAGCTTACTATAATAGGTTGATAGGGGACGGCCAACTTGTTTGGTAGAGAAAGTGCGCTAATTTAGTGTAAAGAGTTGTGTCTCACCCGATTCGCCGTAGAATACTTTGGCAAGAGCACTCCAAATCTCCATGCGATGAGCAGGCGCAAGTAACGCTTCATTATCTCTGACGACATAGAGTTAAGCAAATAGCATTTTACTTTTTGATTTTCAGCATACCATTTTGCATAAGTGGGATTAGTTTTCTTCGAGGGGTAATTTTTACACAGAATATATTCGAGTTTCTCATGCCCTGAAATTTGCATCTCCAATATTTGGGACCATACGTCATAATTAGTTTCAGTGAGAACAACACCAGCATGAAAGCCAGAGTTTTCGGATTAGATGTAAATAACTGGGTGGATAATTCAAAGGTAGCAAATTCTGATTGTTCATGAGCCATGTGAGTTCGGTGGTGATGATAGTGCTGGTTCAGACGTTCGGCTGTGGTGTTTTAGATAATATGGGTGGCTCTGATACCAAGTTAAAATAATAACACAATCTTATATTATTCACTTTACAATGACAAGTATAAATAGTCCCTACAAATCTCTATACAAGTTCAGATTCTAAAGTTTAGGACTAAAAAAGGAAATAATATTTCTAATCTAGGTAACAATATTAGAAAATTTTATGTATGGCAAGACACAAACTTGGAGAGAATTATGTCAATTTTGACTAATGATGAAGTGGCATGCATTTTGGCCCTTAATTTGAATAGATTAAATTCAAATTAAAGGTAAAAAATGTATGCAACTTCATCATTTGTCAATAAAGGTGTAAACATCATATGTACAAGTAGCTTAATTCTTGTACATTCTTATCATATTACATTGTTCGGTCTGTACTTGCAAATAAATTGCTTATTGATTTATTATTAATGAGTATGGTACCCTCAGTGTGATTATATTGGGTGCTCAGCATTATGCTATGGCTAGGTTGAAGATATGTTTGGCAGTGCATTCTCAAGATCCTACAACTGAATATCTTCTGAACTGTAAGATTGGATTATCTGTTGTCAAATGCAACAATCATCTCTCCGTGATTGTTGTGTTAATTATACTCAAAATCTCTAATACCAATTATTGGGAATTCAAAGATTACGTATTACTCGATACCACTTGATATGAAATTAATCATCGAATTAAGATGTTGAAATTATATGACACAATAATGAGGTATTTGATCATAAACAAAAGAAAATAAGAAAATATAGCAGATGAATTAGGAGATTTTATTGTACCAAAAATAATAAAAATTGAGAAATATTACAATGATCTTAAAAGTTAGTAATCATTTTTCTCACACTATAAAATTGTACAAAAGAGTCTAATATTTATAGGGAACATGTAGGGACGTCCAAACCTTCCTAATAGAGTTGTTAATGAAATAGGATGCCAAAAAATAGAGTCCAAAACGAAAAAAAAAATGAGAGAAAAATGCAAAAAATTCGGAAGGCGGTGCCACATCTGGGCACCCAGGTGCTCGAGGTAAAATCCAAATAGGGGCTCCGACGCCGCGATGTCCATTCTACCATCTTCTTCTTCTTTTCTTCTTTTCAAGTTGTTTTCTTCATCCTGAACACTTCTTTAAGTGCAATACCAATTTTCAACTTCCAATGGCTTCCAAAATAGAATTTCAATATGACATAGGACTTCAATAATATTCCAAATTGAATTATTTTTTGTGTGCACTTCAATTAGAATTCTTCAATTACTTCGATAAGGAATTCAGGTCACACCCAAATTCTAATAATCTCCACCTAAACACGAATTTCACTGTAACAAACAAAGCTCTAAAATATTCTCCACATAGAGAAGAAAATCCGTCTGCAATGAATGAACTGACTCTTCAACAATAACCAAAACTGATTTCTCCAACAAATACAAAATACTCCACCTCTTCTAATAAATCCAAACACTACTCTTCAGAATTATCTCAAATTTCCAAAAAATTATAATGATTTAAAATTCATCAAATTGGGCTGTAACACATTCCAAAGTATAATCAAAACCAAATGCTTTTAAAGAAGGACCATTGTTAGATTGTATACCTTCTACCATGCTGAAAGCATACTAACAAAATCAGCATCCACATACTTTTTTTCACTGGGTATATCCCTATCAATTGAATACAATGGCACCACAGGTACTAGTGGCTGAGAGGTATTATCCGTATCTCCTGAACTCCACTGAGCTATATTTTTCAAATTCGACCATTTACGAGCTCCTAAAAGTATTATACCAAACTGAATTTCTACCACAACACTAAACTTGTACTGATTGACTCTTCTAAAATCTGCACGACCATGCAAGATGTACTCTAAATGAAGAAAATGAAGCAGGCAACGAACACAATAGGATCAATGTCAAATCTTCATCATCATACTTTACTTCCAAAGTCTCCAAATCAGCGACTTTTTCCTTAAATACAACCAGGCGATCTTCTAATGATCCTCCTTCTACCATTCGATAAGAGTATAAACGCTACTTGAGATGCAACATACTTGTCAGACTTTTAGTCATGCACAATTGCTCTAACTTTAATCATAAAGCAGCTGCTGAATCCTCCTTCAAAACGTCTTGAAGAATGGTATTCGATAGATAAAGATGTATGTGAGAAACTGCTTTCTTATCCTTCCGTAATTTCTCCTATGCGGTCAAAGTTGAGGGCATCTTGTCAATTCCCAGAAACGCATCATCCAAATCCTATTGTGCGATGACTGCAAGCATCTTAACTTGTTATAACGAAAATCTAGTGCTCTGACCGAAAAGCGAAATGTCATACTTCATAGAAGTTGTCACAAACAAAAACCTCAAACAAATCAAATCATGCGCTCTTGCGAAACTGCTGAACCTAGAATCTAATACCACTTGTTGTATTAATTATGCCCAAAGTCTTTGATACCAATTATTGAAAATTCAAAGATCACATATTGCTTGATAACACTTTATATGAAACCAACCAATGGATTGAGATGTTGAAGTTATATAGCACAATAATAAAGTATTTGATTACAAACAAAAGAATAAAAGAAGACAAGCAAATATGACGATGAATTAGAAGATTTTATTGTACAAAAAATAGTGAAGAAGAAGAAATATAACAATGATCATAAAAGCTAGTAATCACTCTTCTCACGCTATAAATTGTATAAAAAAGCCTAATATTTGCAGGGAACATATAGGGGACACCAAACCCTTCTAATAGAGTTATTGATAAAGTAGGATGCCAAAAAATCCAGTTCAAAAAGAAAAATAAGAGAAAAACGCGAAAAATCCAGAATGGGTATAGGCGGAGCCTCGGTGTTAGGGAAAAATTCCAAACAGGGCGTTGGGCATACTATCCTATTTTTTTCTTCTGTTCCAAGTTGTTTTCTTCATCTTGAACTCTTCTTCAAGTCCAATACCAATTTCCAACTCCTAATAGACTTCCAAAATAGAACTTCAACTTGACATAAAACTCCAATAGCATTCCAAAATGAATTCTTCTTGACGTGCACTTCAATTAAAATTCTTCAATTACTTCAATAAAGAATTCAGGTCAAACTCAAATTCTGTCAAACTCAAATTCTGACAGTGATTAGATTGGAACCCACAAGTGTGTACTTACGTCTTTTTCGCTTCATTTTATACACGGTTTGAGGTGTCTTGTTGAGCTGAGTAGCCTGAGTTTGTCTTGTGATGAACTTGTTTATTTGCAACAGATTCTCCTCTAACCTCTTAAGCGGCTCAAGCATGCTGATGCCAAAATGGACATGACCCAAGATATTTTGGAAGGAGTGGGTATGTAACAATTTTTCCAATCATTTATGTACATTGTGATTTGAATTCTCAAATTTGATTTTTTTTTTTTTTGGTAATGTTCTTTTGCATCTCGCTTCCATATGAAATAGGTGGTAGGGGAAGAGATTGGTGTAATTCCTGGCATGGATTCTATATTTTCAGTTTTGGAACTAAAGCGACTTGTAGGATTCTTGTGTTAAACAATCCAAAGAAAATAAAGAAAAAGAAGAGGATGCTGGTGTTTCATTGATACTGTACAATGAAATTTAATATAAAAAGATAATTTAACATAAATACAAAGAGACTATATATAGGATAAATAAAGAAAACTAAAAAGACTATTCTATCCTTAATAAATATTAAAACAAAATAA
>CAIGRB010000290.1:2644-19106 GCA_903798255.1 Fraxinus quadrangulata | reverse complement strand
TGAAAATGATAACTTAAAAACTTGTGTGGTTGTAATTTCCTCTTTTCTCATTTAAAAACCCATAAACTCACCACTTGGGCCCAATTAAAATGGCCCAAAAGGCCGAAACCAAAATTAACCCAAAGAAAATGCTCAAACCCCAGATTCACCACCCACAGCGTACTCTCTGATCTTTTCCCCTTTCTTCCCGAATTACTGCAGACCATCCGAGCTGAGTGCATAGTCGACACTGACATTGGAATTCAGTTTGCCAATTAGAAAAAAAAAATTAAATTAAATCCATAGACGATTTCTTTCTGCAGACTGAGGTAAACCGTCTTTTGATTTTGTATTTTCGATGCAACTTATATAAGTAATTGAAATGTGTCTGTTGTTTATATCCTATTTTGTTGTTTGCTTTTGCATTGTAATTAAATGGAACTTTCTTTAGCCTTTGGACCTAATTTTTATTGTTTGAACTGAATCATTTGATTAATAATGCATTCTTTAGTTTGAATTTTTTTTCTTTGTATTTTTCTAGTATTTTCTTGGTGAATGGATTTATTTTGTAAATGCCTGAGTTATTAACTTATTGGCGTTTAGGTTTTCTAGGTTTCTTGGCTTTGGAGATGCTGATGCTCATTTATATGTTTCAATTACATGGAATTAAAATAAAATACCTCAAAAGGTTGATTCATGGACTGAAGCATGCGGCAATGGTTTTAACTTTTTGAGTGTCGTAATGGTTTAAGCTTTATGAGGGCTTTTTAACATAAAAGGTTTATCAGTGAAATTTTGGTTGACTTTGAGTAGTGAATCAGAAAAAGAGGCTGAGTTTATCGCTTTGTGTAACTGTAACGTGTTTGATAAAATGCTCCAGAGATGTTATTTTCATGAAAAAAAATTAATCTGCCCAATTACAGCAATTTCAATTCTCATATATGACAACGAATGCGTTTTCTTGATCAAACTTTGATACTGCTAATTAATTGCTATCGCGCGAGAGCGGAATTCTTTAAAATTTGTACCATTCAAGCTCCATTTGTGCTTTGTTTATGAAAAATTATGGGTGCTTGTGAATTTTTTGAAGGAAAGATGAAGAAAGGAATCCACCCTCAGATGCAATGGATATCCTATGTGACCCAGAGTGGTCGATTGATGCCAGTTATGATGACCAAAATACACCAAGTTGGTAAAGTCTATCATTTCAGGGCAAAGCGGCAGATGGCTCAAAGTATTGGACAGATTGCCAAATTTAAGCGTCGCTATGGACAACAGCAGGAAGAGGAAACCCAGGACCGGGAGAAATAAATTCTTAGAGGTGGAAATTGAATGGTACATTACTCTATTATAATGTATTAGCATTCACCCACCAAGTAACAAATAGTGTTTCGTTCAGTTAATACAGTTGCTGAGTTGCTTTTCGACGCACATTTATTTTTCTAATTCATTTTCCAGTTAGAATTCCAGTTGCCTTGCCATTTTTTTTTAATACAGAGGATATTATACTGGTATATCTTTGCGGTGTTAAGTTGGATGTTGGCTGAATGGATTTCTATGATGTGCACTATCTGAAGATGTAACTTGAATGTTGCAGCTAATATTTGTAGTGTCTGTGTAAAAAATATGTCTGCTTGAAACTCTGGACAGTTATCTGAATTTTATGTTTTAGGATCTGCCCACCAAGTTAAATAATTGTATTTCGTTCCGTTAATGTTAAATATAGTTGCTGAATTTCTCTTCAAAGCACATTTGCTTTCTATTTTATTTTCCTGTTAGAATCCCAGTTTGTTCAATTTAGAGGATATAATACTGGTATATATGACTATGACTATATGAGTGTTGTTAAGTTGGATGTTGGCTGAAATGTATTCCCATGGTATGCATTCTCCGATGATGATGCAGCATGAAATTCTCCGTGTATTTTATTTATTTATTGATTTGAAGTATATAAATCTCCACGTGTAGGGCAGATACAATAGAAAAATAAGTGAAGTGAAAAGTTGGAGAAAAGGTAGAATTTCGTACGTTTCACAACCTTGAATGTTGCATGCTAATCAAACTCTATATTATAACTTGTTGATATAACTGAGCTTCCATATGCTTGTTGATACAACTTCTTCCCTATGTGTTTATAGTCTGATTTTTGTGTTCTTTAGCATTTGCGCTTTCACATTTTCTAGAACCGAGAATTTGTTACTTTATTAACGAGGTGCATAGCTAACACCATAGCATGCCATCTTTTAGCTTCACTATACATTTAAAAGTTATCGTATCTTAGGAACTTAGGGTCGGGTTTGATATGCAGCTTCTCCTTTTTAACTATGTCCAATTCTGTATAATTCACTTTACCAAACATACGGTTAATTGTCGTAGTTAATATTTCACTTGTTTCTGATTTGATCCAGTTTGGCACAAAGTTACTTGTATACAGACTGAACAGAGGATTGCTAAATTTTCTGTTAGTTGATTTAGTTTTTGATGAATTTGAGTGGCTAATCACTTGTACAAGATCAGTGACTGACCAATGAGTGGATTAATGTTGCTTGCTAAATTTTATCGACTCATGTATGTAATTTATAGTGAAATAGTTACAAGCACTAGGCAAAAATTAGAGAACGTATTAATACCCAAGTAAAATAAGGGGGGTTTGAGCATGTTTTACTAGTCTCACTTTTAAGCAAGTTTTTGTTTCTAACTTATAAAAACGTTACTTATTTTGATAGTAAAAAGCGGTTTGGCTAAGCTTACAAGGTGTTTAAATGTTCAGGCTTTTCTAGTCTCTTTAGCGTAAATTCCTTCATCGTATTTGATCATACTCATCGAATATAGTGTAAGTGTGAAATATCGATCAACTTAAGCTTGCTCCGAAATCGATGCCATTCAGTTCATTGAACACACATTAGAAGTTCTTGACCCTAACGCTAAGTTCGATAAGGTAGATTATCAACATTGCAAAATGATAATGATGTAGCGAAATGTAACTACTTTGTTTAGTTGATGGGGAGGTGCAAGTCAATCCATATAATCCAGAATTAGACTCGAGAGTTCACCATAAGCACATTCCATTTAAACCTCACTTCGAAGGACACTTTATGAAGGCGCCTGTGAGCTTTTCCCAAATAGCTCGAATGTAGGACCTCAAGCTCTGATATCGACTACTGATGTAGGGAGACGCGATCACTTTGTCCAAAAGCTGTAACTAATGGGAAAGTGCAATTCACCCCCATATCATTCAGATTTAGGCCCGAAAATTCGCCTTAAATCTGCTTCGTTTGGGCTGAAGGACATCTTATGAAGGCGCCGTTGCGCCATTTCTAAATAATGACAATAGGTTTACTCCCATTTCAAGTATGTTTCTACAGTAAATAAAAGAAAAAAGAGTCAAAGTATTTATTCGAAAAAAAATTGGTAATAAATGATTTAAAAGTTTTTAATCAATGTATAATTTAAATTAAAAAAAACATATCAATTAAAATTCATTTTTATATATCTATAAACTTGATATGATAATAAAATTTAGATAAATAATAGTATAAGTAGTTCATTAAAACACTTCGAATTTTATTATTAATTAATAACCGATATATAATATAATGCTAGGTTAATGAGATATATTAATCATTCAAGTATTTCAAAACAAAATAAATAAATTTATACTATGTTGAACGAGCTCTATACATAACTTATCAAGTTATTTTCTTATAATTTACTTTGAAAAAAGTTAAATTGCAATTAATCATAAAAAAATTCATCTTTTTTCTTCGCAATGACGTTTTAAGCTTATAAGTCTCTTTTTAGACAATATATGACTCAAAGTAGTAACGTGGTGTATGTGATACTCAAAATCTAGAAATATGACGGGTTAATGATATTTTTGATACGTGAAGCGGTCTCTAATATTGTCTTTAATGATTAAAGACAAATTTCATATTTTATCAAATGGTCAATTTTGAATTTCATATTAGTGAATTACCATCTAATGTGGTTTTACTTAATGGCGTTTTGATCTAATATGGAAAGGTTGAAGCCTAAATTTCCCATTTTAAATTAACATATAACAAAAAAGAAAGGCAAAATGAAAAAATTGTTTTCTCCAAAAAGTGATTAAAAATTGTCACAAAAAGATGGACGACTATCCTCGTCAGACAAAGACAATACGAGGTTGGAGTGCAAGAAGTTTTTAATGGAGCGCCAATAATAAAATCGAAACGAGGATAGAAGACTGTTACAGACCCAACTCTTTCTTAAAACCCTGCTGAAACTTGGAGAGAAAAGAAAGTATTTTTCATCGAATCAAGGTGAGGTTCGTACTTACATTACACAAACCTGCAATGGGTAGATAGATATATCCGTCTCTGTGGAGATATATTTATCTTTTTTTTTTCCCACATGTTTGATAAAAGTCCTGAAAGAATTCTGTCATGAACTATATACTGAATCAAACCTAATTACATTAATTTCAAATGTCATATTTGACAGCCGTTAAATCCCTTTATTGAAAGCTATGCTACTCCATTTAGCAATTCATAATTCTTTATTTCATTTGTTCCAGGCCATTTCTTTGTGGTGCTAATTGCTGATGTACATATAGAATTATCCAATCTTTTATCGGCTTTGGTCGAGAAAGAAAAGAAATAGAGAGAAAAAACCTATGCTATCCGAATAGGGTTCGGAAAGGCCCAAGTTGTTAAGGAGTCAGCATTTTTTTTTTCAGTCTACATCTCCAAATTTTCTGCAAGGTAATTGATATTCTACCGTATGCTTCTTTCTTCTTCGTTCTTGCACTTCTTCGCTAACATTTTGAACTGCATATTTATATTAAATTTGTCTAAAATTTTCTTATTGAGATAATAAATACACAGAAAAAGTAATTTCTTTTCTGTTGCAGGGACTGGTAGAAAATAATTGGAAAGTAATTGCTGAATTGTGCCAATGGAATTATTTCAGGTATTCTCAAAATTGGAAAAGTTTAATGGATAGCTTCTCTATATTTTCATTATGTTGTCATTTTCTGAAAATTTTCAGCTGTCCAGTTAGAGTTATGCTAAAAAGATCAAATTTTTGGATACGTACATGGGAAAAACTACCGTGGTTGCGCAGGACTCCTACTTTTCCATTTTCTACCGGTGGGATAAATGGAAGTTTCAGTGATGGAACAGAGTCTGAGACAGAATGGGAAAGATTACTTAATCCATTTGACCTAAGTGAACTCCGAAAATCACTCAATAAAATTTCTCCCTTTCAGCTTAATAAATTGCTGGAGCTCCCATTGGATTTGTCAACATCAATGGAGTTGTTTCAGTGGGCTGGTGCCCAAAAGGGTTATTGCCATTCGTTTGATGTCTACTATACTTTGATTGATAAAGTAGGGGCTGCAGGAGAGTTTAAGATCATTGATAGGTTATTAATGCAAATGAAAGAAGACGGGATAGTTTTTACAGAGTCTCTTTTCATTATGATTATGAGGCACTATGGAAGAGGTGGTTTGCCTGGGCAAGCAACCAGGTGGCTTTTGGATATGAGGACTACATTCTCTTGTGAACCTACGTTTAAGTCTTATAATGTTGTGTTGGATATTCTGCTGGCAGGGAACTGTCCAAAAGTTGCCCCAAATGTCATTTATGAGATGTTGAGTAAGGGCATCTCCCCTACTGTTTTTACTTTTGCTAGAGTAATGAAAGCACTTTGTAAAGTGAAAGAGGTTGATTCTGCATGCTCCCTCCTCAGAGACATGACGAAATATGGATGTGTGCCGAATTCAATAGTTTATCAGACGCTTATACACGCTCTATCTGAGGCTAACAGAGTGAATGAAGCTTTGAAACTTTTGGAAGAGATGTTTCTCATGAGTTGCTTACCAGATGTCAATACATTCAATGACGTCATAATTGGTCTTTGTGGTGCTGATCGTGTTCATGAGGCTGCCAAATTGGTAGATAGGATGCTTATTCGAGGGTTTTCCCCTGATGCTATAACTTATGGAGTTTTAATGCAAGGGCTATGTAAAACAGGTCAGGTGGACGAAGCAAGGGCACTGCTGATGAAAGTGCCTGATCCTAATGTTATCCTGTTTAATACATTGATTAATGGCTATGTCACACATGGTCGATTTGATGAAGCAAAATCTGTATTAAACAAGAACATGTTTGGTATTGGCTGTCAGCCTGATGTTTACACTTTTAATATACTTCTTCGTGGGCTTTGTAAGAAAGGATTCTTTGCCTCAGCTCGCCAAGTGGTGGAGGAGATGTCATCCGATGGTTGCGAGCCAAACGTTATCACCTACACCATTTTGATTGACGGCTTCTGCAAGGAAGGCCGGTTGGAAGAAGCCAATGACATTTTGGATGAAATGTCATCTAAAGGTCTCTGCCTAAATACGGTGGGATATAATTGTCTATTATCTGCCCTCTGCAAGGACAGTAAGATACATGAGGCGATGGAGCTCTTTAGTGATATGCCGAGCAAAGGATGTAAGCCCGACATATTCACGTTTAATTCTTTGATATATGGGCTTTGCAAAATTGATAAGATGGAAGAGGCACTTTGCATGTACCGAGATATGTTCACAGAGGGAGTTATAGCGAATACCGTAACATATAACACATTGATTCATTCTTTCCTAAGGAAAGGTGCAATTCAAGAAGCATTTAAGCTAGTTAATGATATGTTATTCAGAGGATGTCCCCTCGATGACTTCACTTACACTGGACTTATAAAAGCACTGTGCCAAGATGGGGCAATTGAAAAAGCTGTGGGTCTCTTTGAAGAAATGTTGAGAAAGGGGCTGAATCCTAGTACTACATCATGCAATATTTTGATTAATGGCTTATGCAAATCTGGGAAGGTACAAACTGCACTTGAATATTTGAGAGAGATGATTTATCGAGGATTAAAACCTGATACAGTCACGTATAACAGTCTTATAAGTGGTTTATGCAAGACAGGACGTGTTGAGGAAGCTCTTAATCTCTTTGACAAATTACAAAGTCAAGGTGTTCGTCCAGATGCTGTCACTTATAACATCTTGATAGGTTCTTACTGTAAAATGGGCATGCTTGAGGAGGCATATGCACTTTTAACTAGAGGCGTGTCCTCTGGATTGACACCAGATAATGTAACGTGGCACATACTAGTCACCAATTTGTTGAAAAGGGTAATGAGGAGAGGTTAAATGTTTGCCTTGTCTATATTCAGTCAGTATACACTTGTTTTCTTCAATTTAAATGCCTCTACTCAGTAACCTGATACATATTAACTATATCAAGAATGAAATCATTTCTCTCTCCCCAATACTTTCCAGTCACGCTACTACTTTTTCCTGCTATTTCACTCTCAGCAATCCATTATTTTATGCAAAACCTACAGACACATGCTTGCTGCTAAATCTCTCCTAAGCCCCTTTTTTTGTCCTGAATTTCCGTGATGCATTCTCTAGTAAACTGTGCAAATCCCTCAAATTGTAATTGAATTCGAAGCTTGCACAATGACACCGCTTTGAGGTCGGGTGAAATTCGCGTGATTGTGGGTCCAATATTAGCAGGCAAGACCACAAATCTTCTCAGGAGAATTAAGCTCGAGAGCAGTAAAAGCAGGTTGGCAGATTTTTTACTCTTTTTTTTTTAAATTTTTAATGAGTTATTTGGGGTTTAGTCGATATGTTTTGACGATAATGCTCTATTGTAGTTCTAAAAAGAATATTTTCTTTATTTTACAGTGTAATTTATTTTCTCATTAATTGAGATGATAAATTTGATTAATTATTGGGCTTGAAAGATGAAATTGATGGTATATGAGAATGAACCTTCTTCTACATGCTTTTTGGGATTTTGATGATATCGAATTTCTGTCGCAAATAAAAAGCTTGGCCACTGTTTTTAGCTCTAAGGCTGAATAACTTATCATTTCTAAGGTGTCCCAGTTTTCAGGCCAATGCCATAGTGAATTCCATCCATTTTGATAAAACACTGAAGGGTCTGTGTTTAAGAGGGAGAGTATCAGAAGCTATTGTAATATTGTGCTGCACAGGAGTGCAAGTAGAATCTGGAAACTATTGGATTCTTTTGCAAGAATGCATTAAGGGAAGTATATAAGAAGGGAAGGAAAATTAATTGGCAAACGACTGTTGTTTGATTTGTTCCCGACGAGCATCTGAGGTTAAAGTTATGGTTTTGTATGCCAAAACTGGTACTGTGGAGACTCCCCTCATCATTTTTGATTATTCGTTGGTGAAAACTTTAATTTTGTGGAATGCGAACATAAGGGTATGGAAGAAGTGGGCTTGGGTTTTTATTACCAGATGAGACTGTGGTTGGATAACAAGTTCAACTTTCATTGGTCTTTAGGGCATGTGCTTCATTAGCCATCCGGGAAACAGGGCAAGCAAGCCCACGATGTGTTGATTAAGAACCAAAGTAGTGAAAATGTTTTAGTTACTAGTGCTCTCATGGATATGTACTTCAAGTGAAGTAATCATTGTGATGGGTTTCAAGTATTTGACTAGTCTTTAGATAGAAATGTTATAACTTGGACTGCTTTGATCTCTGGATATGGCCATGATAACAAGTTCAACTTTCATTGGTCTTTAGGGCATGTGCTTCATTAGCCATCCGGGAAACAGGGCAAGCAAGCCCACGATGTGTTGATTAAGAACCAAAGTAGTGAAAATGTTTTAGTTACTAGTGCTCTCATGGATATGTACTTCAAGTGAAGTAATCATTGTGATGGGTTTCAAGTATTTGACTAGTCTTTAGATAGAAATGTTATAACTTGGACTGCTTTGATCTCTGGATATGGCCACATGGAAAAGTATTCGAGGTTCTGGCTTATTTTCTTCAGATGAAAAATGAAGACTTTCAACCAAATCAAATCCCCTTTTTTGCAGTACTTACTGCTTGTAGCAATGGAGTTATGCAGCTATGGTTGATCTTTTAGGGCGTGCTGGGAGGTTACCAGAAGCCTATGAGTTTGTCTAAAACTCGCCTGAAAAGAGCACCCAGCAATATGGGCTGCTTTGCTTGGGGTGTGCAGATTCATGAAAATGTGAACGTGATAAAGCTTGCTGCAAGAACCTTTTTGAATTGGAAGCAGAGAACACAGGGAAGTACATAGTTTTGTCTAATGCTTATGCCGCTTTAGGTCTATGGAACAATGTTGAATCTGGAGTAAAATAGGCCAAGGCCTACTCAAATGGTAAGACCAAAGCCTTACCAGGCTGATGACCTGGGTTCGATCCTCCTTTAGAGGGTAGGGCTGAAATCCTTTGATCCTCTTCTAGAAAAAAAAGGAATCTGGGATTAAAAAGGAGCCTGGTTATAGGATGATCAAGGTTCAAACATAGGCTCGCTTCTGTTTTATGGGTCATAATATTCACAAGCTAACTGAATAGATGTACGAGTTGATATAAGATATGGCTTACATCCTTTGCTCGGCATATCACTAAAGAGCTCCATCACCTCATATAAGGCTGGACAAAACTCCCGAACCGGATCGAACCCAAACCAAACCAAATCGAACGGTTTTTCATAAGTTAAATACTCAAATGGGTATTTAAATTGAGAACCGATGAGTTTGGTTCTATTCTCAATTTTAGACCAAGAACCGAAGAACCGAATAAGAATCGAATCTAAATTCTATTCTAGATCAAGAAACAAATCTTTTTTATTATTTTACTTTTTTATATTGTATTAATTTAATTATTTAATTTTTTCTTTACTAATTAACTATTTAACTAATTTAGTGATTAATGCTCAAACTCTCAAGCCAAGTCTATGCCTAGCTAGCCTAGCCCAACCAAATTTCTAAATTCAATTTTTTGGCCCAATTATTAATTTCATTGTTAGCCCGAGATCTAGACTTTTTTAAGTTTTTATCTTTCCCTTTCCAATTTCATACTTTCATTCGGTAAGCACTTGGTCGTCTTATGGTGCACAGTAACAAATTTGCTGCAGTATATATATTTCCATGTGTCGTGTAAGTTTGAGTACATAGTGAACTTTTAATTTTATTCTATTTCATTTCACCTTTGTACATTGTAAACAGGCTCTGTTGGATGTGTACACTATCGAAAGAGAGAGAGGAAAACTTGATGGCATCAAAGTTGGACTCGTTGGAGATCTTGCTTATGGAAGGACAATCCGCTCACTTGCGTATCTGCTTGCCATGTATGACGATGTTAAAATCTACACGGTGTCTCCCTCCGTGGTAAAAATAAAGGTATGCAAGAGACTGAAGTTGTTCATCAGTAAGCACATGGATAAAATCAAATTTAATTATCTCACTTTGTTTATCTGATAAAGGAATGGATGCTAGTCTCAAATTCTCTTCCTTTTTTGGTCATTGTACTCTGGATATTTTTTAGGCATGTTAAAGTGTGGCATTTTCTTATTTTTGAACTGGTAATTTCAGGACGACATAAAAGATTATCTGACATCTAAAGGATTTGAATGGGAAGAAAGTGCTGATCTAATGGAAGTGGCATCCAAATGCGATGTGGTTTATCAAACCCGTATTCAGCGAGAACAATTTGGAGAGAGAGTTGATCTTTATGAAGAAGCAAGAGGCAAGTACATTGTGGATCGTGATGTCCTGAGTGTAATATAGAAACATTCTGTGGTGATGCATCCTCTACCAAGGCTAGATGAGGTTAGCTCGTGATGTGTGCTTGACATAATTTGGCATTATGTTCTTTTCAATTTCTTTTTCAGCGTCCTGATTGTTTTGTGTTTTCACGTGTACAGATAACTGTTGATGTGGACGCGGATCCAAGGGCTGCCTATTTTAGGCAAGCCAAAAAATGTCTCTATATTCGAATTGTCACTATATTCGAATGGCTCGTTTGAAGGTTTTACTTCTGGGTTGGTGTGAGAGGTGCTTTTTGTTTCCAAAATTTGGGAGCCACTTCCTCCTAAAGGAGGTGAGTTGTGGATATTCGAGTTAAATGTAGTATATGTGACGGTGGTTTTGGTTTTGAATGTTGAATGATTTTGCTCTTGGTTAACCAGTAATTTGAAAATGTTTTGTAAATCTATTTTTAGTCATTTTCTTCACTGTGTTGTGTCTCCAAATCACTTACAAGTCAGCTTCGTTCGGTGAGCCAAACAAGGCTAGGCTTGTCGAGCTCGCGAATGGCTCGTGAACCATGAGCCTAAAATTCACGAGCCTCGTAAAAAATGTGAACAAAAAAGTCAATAAAAAACTCAAGCTCTCATGGGCTTGTCTCTGCTCGCCCCTTGAGCACGAGCCGAGCTCATTGGTAGATACTCGATTCCATTGTCACCACTAGTTATATGATATCCTTGAAATATAATTATTTTTTATTATACATTTCAATGCTATTTATTTTAATATTGTAAAATTTAAAAGAATTTAAAAACACTTGGAAAATGAAGAAGAGGAGGAAAGGACTGGGCTTGTAAGGAAGCCCATTTGAAAAACATTGGCCCAGTACCAAACAATATTCATGGGCCTAAGCCCACAAATTAAGAAGAAATAGACGACGTCGTTCGGCCGTCTGTCCTCCAACTATTGCAAAACCCTTCGCCTATTCTTCGTCCACAAGGTCTGATCTTTCTCAGTCTTGTGTTTCCCGTTTTCCATTTTCATTAGCTAATTTTTGTATTATAAATTTGATTTCTTGATGAAAATTTACTGATCTCACGCTACAGGGAAGAAGCTTAAGAAGAAGAAGAAGTAGTAGTAAATGAGTGCTTTTAACGCTTTCAAAGCTAATGTTCCAGTGGCGTGGAGTCCTAACCTCTACATAACCCTAGTCAGGGGTATTCCGGGTACCAGGAGACTCCACCGGCGCACGTTAGAGGCTTTACGACTCACGAAATGCAACCGGACTGTCATGAGGTGGAATACGCCTACTGTCAGGGGAATGATCCAGCAGGTGCTCAAATTACATTATGTGAAATACTGATTAACCTAATTTGTTCCAATTGTGATTAAAAAAAAATATTAATCTTGGTTGATTCTTTTGTTTTAGACTTATTTTTTTGTGGTGTTGTGTTAATTGTAGGTGAAAAGGTTGGTTGTTGTTGAGACGGAGGAAATGTACAATGCAAGGAAACAGAAAGAAGCGAGTCATCGAGCTCTGCGCCCCCCCTTGGTCGTAAATCATCAATCGATCCCTGCTCCAGAATCTTCTGCATAACTGCTACTCCCTGAATTGTGAGCAATTTATTTTTGTTTCGATGAATGTTCTTTTGGTTATAATACTGTAACAAACTTATAAAGATTCATGTAATTCTGAATCGTGGAGATCCTTATCGTGGCCCTCAAAAGGGAGCATTTCATATATTTTGAGTTTCCTTATTTAACACGTCCAAAGTAATTTAGAATTTCTGCGTTTGACATAGAAAGGGTTGGTACTGCCTGTAGCCTAGGCACAATTCTTCCTTGGTGCATTATATCTTGGGAAAGAACCAAGTAAAAGAATGATTTTGGTAGATATTGGTTTTATTAGAAGTGAAGCATTTTGATTGAGGAACTTCAATTGTTGAAGCCAATTTTTTTGCACTCTAAATCCTGATTAACTGCTAGGCAATGACGGAGTTTTACGTACTGTTTCTTTGTGTTTCGTGGAAATCTTAACTACAGAAAGAAGTGATGATGTAGCATTTATATGCATTGCACAGAAATTCATCCACTCATTTTCCAATATTGGAAAATAATAGTACTATGAAGGGAAAATTGTCATCCATGTGAATTATTTTCCCAAAAACCTCTCAAGTGTTCTTTGCTAGAGAAATGGTAAGTAGGTCTATCCACTTCTATGCAACGCGAATCATATGAGAGAGGGTTTGAGCTCTTTGCTTGTTACTTGGATCCTGTTTCCATTCCATCCAGATAAGTTTAAAGATCTCTCTCTTACCTTCAGCTTAATATGTGCTCATTGTCACTCCTAAACTTCTATAATTCAGCTTTAATCTGATGTTGAAGTTCTGGAGCTGGAAATATTTCACACCCATTAACAATTTCTAGAGCCAGAAGGTATGCATAATTCATGGCCTTTAGATTCTTGAAGTTCGAAATCATCCCAGCTACTTGGCACTAGGTTTATATCAAGTGTAGTTTGTAGATGAAGTTTGTCTTATGGAACATTAAGTTGGGTCCAGTATTAAGATTTTGGTTTTAACAGTGTTTGTAACTGCATAGCCCTCTACATAAAATTTTTGTGCTTTTGTATTTCCGATCTATGCAGATTTTATGCGTGTCTGTATTACTGTTATGTAATATCTCAATGAAGATTTTGATGGATGGTCAGACTTAGTCTTTGATATCCAAGTATATTTCTTATGTTTGTAATGGTCTTCTTTGAATTTTTGTCCAGTATAGAAGGTGGACTTATTCGAACAGAGAAGCTCCTAATTATTGTCAGGCATAATTATCCTAGATTTCCAAGTAAAAGGCTTCGTTTTGGAGCATTTTTTCTTTTTCCTATGTTCGTTTCTTTTCTTGTAGGTTGTCAAACTAGATCGTGTTTGTAAACTAGGTATTATTACTTCTTTAATCTACTCGTGTTTATGTTGGAAAGTGGAGTGTACTTTTGAAAGCTGATCCAATTCATATACACCTTTTGAATTATATTGTTGATTATATTAGCGTGGACAAGAGAATTGAGGATGTGCTTTGAATAATTTGTTTTTTGGTTGCATTTTTACTCAACATATTCCTCCACACATTTGTATAACTACGTTCCAGGTAAGTAGAGTTTTTTTTCTTGGCATAATGAATCAGAATTTCTAGTTAGCCGACAAATTGCAAACCTTTTATATCCTCGCTCATACAAAAATAATTCAGGTTCAAGAATAATGCAAGAAACTTCTCTTCCACATAGAATCCCTGCCCCGCCCCAACCAAAAAAATAACATTTCTTTACATTCAGATGAAAGAAATGAGTGGCAAACTAGTAGCTCCTGCAGAATTAGCCTTTTCTAAGGCATACAAATTGGCAAAAACCCCAACCATTGAGGCAGTAATTTGCATGAAATTTCCCCTGTTATCCCTGGACTCATCCTTCCATCTGGTCCCCCAACCAGTTCCCCAACACACACATTCAGGTAAGGATCTTGCCGTCCATACAGTTATCATATCCGTGTGTGCACCCCGCAAATCCGTTGCTATCTCTGTATGATTCTATGGATGCACGTGCACCCCTATGGTGCACTCTCTTAGGATTGGTAGGTCCATAACCCACCAAATAACTCGTTCCCATAGGATTAGAGCCCAAAATGTAGGCAGTGTGATTTTACAAAGGACAGGATCTCACTAGAACCCACTAAATCTCATTGGCAGTTGAGCATTTGATTGGTTGTTTGGAGATAATCAGAGTAGACTATGATTAAAGGGTTATGCCACTTTGACAGAAAAATGTTGACTGATGCTTTGACATAATAAGTGTTGGCAAAATATGATTGGATGTATAAATTGACTGTGTTTTAAACAATCTAATGATAAGATGTAAGATGCCATATGACATTATGTCAATGATTATGCCAACTATTATGTTAGTGTAGCATGATTCTGTGATTAAAAATGTTGTATTGGAAACGTACTGCATGTTGTTCCATTGGCGAGTGTACAAGAGCCCACTTGGGTGCGATGCATGTTAGACAAATTGTTTTTGTTCAGGCAAGCACAGACTTAATACTCTGCTTTCGATCGGTATTGTTGGAGAATTTGCTTTTGTTCTTCATGCTTTACGTATAATTCCATTGACAACTATAATAAAATTGACATATTTGGTAAGATAGATTCTACAATACTGAAGAGATGATGCATTTGCATATATAGGATTCTATTTGGTAATCATAGTCCTTTAGATAAGGCTTAATAGCTTTTTGTAGTTAAATCTTCCAATAATTATGGGCTCATTTGGTAGGATTTATTCTCCTTGTAGAAGACCATCTCGAGGAAGTTATCTTAATTGGTGTCTGGAAATCAATTTCAAAAAGAGATTCTCTTTCGGAAATTTTTTTTAGAAGTCATATTGGAGCAATTTATTGTAAAGTAGTTTTATAAAATTTACTAAATGGGTCCTTTCACCAATAATTTTTAGGTCTCAAAAGTTTCACTTTTTAAAAGCCATGCCAAACAATCAATCAAGATTTAGTATTCATGAGCTGGTGATGACCAAATTTGCAATAGTTTGTAGGAGATGAAAATTTTACTATTGCAGCAATAATTTGAGCACCAGCATGCTTAACATCCCAACTGAACTCTTCCATGGCCCAAGTGATCCACCGAAAGAATGAGCATTCTCGGTTGCATGATTCAAATAATAAACCCTGTTGGTGGCCTTGTATAGCCACAAGGCTGCCCATAATAACTCACCGTCGGGTAATATGCCTTTGCAACTCCTATACTCGTATCATATTTCCCTTTAAACTTGTCACCAAACTCAAAACAACTGCACAAACAAATCGTACATTATTGGCAAGTTAGCATTAGCATGTATAGTACATTAGAATGGATTAAGGAAGAGAGATTGAAATAATACAAGTAGAACGAATTAAGTTAACTTGCGGTGATGTTGCGTGCTAAACGTTGAATTTCGTTTTGATAAGAAGTTCGTTTTTGTTGTCTTATCAAATGTGCACTATATTCGTTTGCAATTAAATTTGCTAAGTTTAAGCTCAAGAAATGAGGGCATTGTATGTAAAATTTGTTGTTTCGCTAGTTTTGGTGCAAAGAACCAGCCTGATTTAGTTAAGCCTCATTAAATTTGGGATAGACCCACCTTGTCTGTCCCTCTAATAATAATAACGTACCTGTAGGGCATGATCCAATAGTAGGTGAGAGTAATGTGGGTTTGCTCTCTTAAACACAATTGAAGCTGCAGCCGTCTCTCCTGCGACATCTGACCCTGGGTGATCCTTGTCGATCTCACAAGCACGTCGGGATGTTGTCACGTCCTCCTGTTGTTGCCAACAGTAGTGATCGGTATCCCCATCACTCACCTATCACCCACCTGAGCCCACAAGACACGAGGGTGGGTGTGCTTTGATGAAATAGTTGGTTCCCCACTTGATGGCTTCAAGGGCTTGTCGATATTCTCCAGCCAAAGCAATCCGATCCTGGTGTTGAAATCATACTGTTAAACAATCATCTCCAATGATCCAATCCAACCAATTTTCGGGCTGAGTCGACCAATCAACACCACCAAACGACAAACGCAAATCCACAACTCAATCCTCAAATCAGTTGCTCTCTTGGCTTGCCCACAAAGGACTAGGTATGAAATATTTGCAACCACAAACAAGCTACAAAGGCGGGAAGAAAACAAAAGGAAGAGACTCAACAGTAGAAGCACGAAGCAAACTGTAGCCACCGATTTCTCTCACACACAGGCAATGCAAGAATATATTTCATACACCAAAGCCAACACACGGGAGAAACATATATAAGTTTTGGAGTGGGCTTTGAGGTTAGAAATTAATTAGGCTCAATAGCTAATAGGTAGTGGTTAAATGGA
>CAIGRB010000280.1:19682-30858 GCA_903798255.1 Fraxinus quadrangulata | reverse complement strand
TTGGGTTTGTAGTAGTGGGTTGGCCCAAATCCGTCACTAGTAGGTTAGGTTTTTACTATTTATATGGTTTTTCATTATAATTGAGATAGACGATGAACGAATGAAAATTAAGTTTTGGCTTGTTGCCACGTTTTCCTCTCTTACTTCTCCCCTTTCTCTGGTTTCTTCTCCGATTTCTCCCTCTTTCTCTCCGGTTCTTCCCATTTTCTTGCTGCCTTCTATTTTATCCTACATCACTTAATGTTATGAGGCAAGAAGAAGTTGAGTTCTTAAAGAGTTATTTCTCCCGATTTGGTACAGAATTAATCGCTTGTGAAAAAATATCCGACGAAAAGGCCAGGGACGCTTTATAGTATGGGCTATTGATGCAGACTCCTTTCTTGAGGGACTTTCTTAATGAAAATCCAGCCTCATACCATCAGTTAATGAATCTGATACAAACGGAGATCCAAATAGAGATGAAGAAGGTAAAACAAATGCCAGCTACCTAAGGAAAGACTTGAGCATATGCCCATAAGTTGCCAAAACACCAGTACTCGTAGATCAGTGAGCATAAAGGTAAAGTACATATGATCTCTACAGTATCATCACAAGCTGGTGGCAAACTTCCTCCATCTCCATATATCCTATAGTAAAATATTGTCATTGTAGCATAGATCATGAAATGGAGGGATGTTCAGTATTCAGGATAGTGAAGCAGCGAAGCCATCAAAATAGAATGCATAATGGACCAGATAATCGAAAGCTTCCGTATTCCGGCCATAGAGGAAGAGGTCACGGAGGAAAATTGAAGCATACAGATCCTTCACGAATCCCAACAAGTGATCTGCCCTCTCAAGCCCCAGTTAGAAAAATACACATTATTATCGAAAGCCCTTACTTTGGTAGGGAAACAACAAGCGTGGAAAAGAATTATTTGTGAGCTATAAGGAAGCAGATTGTGGAAAGTTTCTTGATGAAAGGTAACCCCCAGCCCATTTCTCTTCCAATTACTTTCACTAACGATGATGAACAGGGAATCATATATCTCTACTCAATGCTTTGGTAATGCAACCCATAATTGCTCGTAATTGCCTTAGCCGAATGTTGGTAGACAATGACAGCTCCGTAAATATATTGTTTGGAAGTGGATTTAATCAAATGTAGGTGGATCATCCCTGGACACCTACGGCCGAACCCCTTTATGTTTTTACCGAAGATGCTTTGATCCCTAGGGGACAAATTACAGTGGTTGTTGAAATAGGTAAAGATTCAACTATATTCTATGGATATATGGACTTCTTGATTATGGATAGTAGGTCAGCATATAATGGGATCCTGGGAAGGTCGGCTTTGAAGTAATTGAAAGCTGTAACTTCTATCCATCACCTGTGTACGAAATTTAAAACCTGTAAAGGGATAGCGGTAGTAAAGGGTGATCAGATAGCTACGCATGAATTCTACCTTGGCACTTTAAGGAAGGCTGTTCCAAGAGCTATGCTGGTCAATACCGACTTGATCATGGAGAGAAATATGCTTGAAAAATCTTTGACAGGAAAGCGAACATCTGAAGCTGTAATTGATAGGTTGAAAAACCTATTTGCCAATCCCGCTAATACTGAAGGAAGTATAGAAGCCGAAGCTGGCCTTGAAAGATGGTCACAGTGGCACCAAGGAGAAAGAAGATAAATGCAAGGTTTCTTGTGCCTACTATAAAATTTGGAATAAAGGCAGGGATAATCCTGCCCAATTTTCCAGTAAAGAAGGCGAGGTTCTATCTGCCTATGGTGAAAGTCATAACAGAGGCGAGGATAATTATGCCGATGACAACCAAGGAGAAGGCTATAATCTGTCAGTTACGGAGACTAAGCTACAGGATGAGACTCTGTCGATCGACGGGGATAACCTAAAATTGTGTAAAGATGAGAGCCACTCTGCCAAAGGGAAGCTGGATTGAACTCCGCCCCATTGAAAACACAATTAATTTTTATAAAGGGCAAGCCTCTAAAAAAACTCAAGTTCCATTCAGGATGAAATCTCCTGACTATATCAAGAACTTTGTTTCCCCCTTCTTATATGGGTCCTTCGAAGAGTTTGGCTTCACCAGCTTTTCTCTCGACAACTGCATACTCCTCGATAGAAAGCCTAGCTTTGCTACTTTCTAAATTTTGGCAGAGCAATGACAGTTCATTTCGCGCTCGATTGATTTGAAGACTCAATTGACTAAGATTAAGATTACATCTACTTTTAAGAAGATTTGTGTCAAAAGAAGTAAACTCATTAGTCAAAGTGATGATATTAATTGTGATATTGCTTGCATTACTCTTCATAGTAAAAGCGCTTGTTTGCCTCATTGAGTAAATTGTTAGGTGCATGCATCTGCTTATTTATGATATTTACATATTCATGCATGTATTACATACTTTTTTCCTTATTTTTTGGTTTGTTTTGCATTATGATTAAATAAAAAAGAAAAAAGAATTTTTCAATTAATATTTTTTGGACATGTTAATTTGTGATCAAGTACTAATATAATCAATGAATAGTAAGTTAAGTTTCCATTAACTTTATTTAAAAATTATTTGGAGTACTTATTATAGGTTATTGCATGTACATCTACACTGCACACATTAAGCTCTTATGAATGGGTTTTGATCGCATGTGTGAAATTTCGAATAACAGTCATCTGTTTGGTAGGTTGACTTTAAATATGGAATGAACTTTGACTAGTTGACCAAAAGTCTTGTATATTTTCCATAAAAGAAAAGAGTATTAAGCTTCAAAGAAAAATATTTGAATTACTTAAATATTGAGAGACAATTTTATACTTTTTTTCATAGCCTATATGACTTAAGTGATTAAACTTGTATGGTACCTTAATACTTGGTGTCCTATAAGTCATCTAACTTTGGATTCATCGGCTTAAAGTTTGTTACAATGGTTATAATACTTATCTTCCATTATTATTCGTTACAGAAAGGAAAGAGAGCAATATTTATTTCAGAAAGTTGAGTATATAAGTTAGGGGGATACATTTTTTATTTTTGATATTTGTCTTATGGGGACATTGGAAGCTAACAATTTTATTTGATTTGATGATTGGATATGAGTTAGGGGGGAAAGTTGAGTAATATAAATATTTGATCTAATAATTTTTTTCATATTGATATTATGTTTAATTTAGCGTTTTGTCTAATATCGATATCATGTTTTTAGTTTTATTTTTTCACTTGTCACTTTCCTTTTACTTTTCACGTAGTATTGTTGCTTTCATATGTTTCAGGAAATAGGAATGAAAAGATATGAGTTAAAGTTGGGATTTGAGTTTTTGGGTAGATTGTTGTTAGGTTGATTTGATTTTGACTTTGAAATAAATGATTTTGTCATGAAATGTCAAAGGGAAGGTTTGTTAGGTCTCTATTTGTAATTGGTTATTCCTTAGTCAAAACTAAAGTAATGGAATTGTAGTTAAAGTCAAAATAGTTAAAGGTTGGCAGTATAATTTTTGGAGGAGTCAAAGATATCCAAGAGGATCATTTATGAACAATGGAATGCAACTAGAAGTAAAAGGAATGTCAAAGTGTTGCACAAGTCATGCTCCAAATTCCGAGTCACAAGTTGCGACGTATTTTTCACATAGAAAACATTCAGAATTGAAAATTCGTATAGAAAAATTGTAGCACTTTTAGTTAGCTTTCCAACGCATATTGAATCGCTTTAGTCCGATATCGAAAGAAAAGGATATGATAAAAATATTGACAATTGCTCATAGGCAGCTTGCTGGCCCAGTTGGCACTCCAGTGCCCAAAACAGAACCTGGTACTCACTTGGTGCCCCAATGGATCTCAAGCAGCCCTGTTATGTTGTCATGGCCAAGGCTCGAGATTTCAACTGATTTTTGAATTATATTTCACCCCCAAACACTACCCATTATAAATATGCAAGCTCTGGAACATCCAAAGGTTTTGAATCATCATACTACCTTAGAGATTTCATTGTTGAAGATCAAAAACACATTCCACTGATTTTATTGATTCAAATCAAAATCTTTGATTCATATATTTGATCCCATATATTGATCCATCTTAGTAGAGCATTGTTGTAAGTCAAGAGTTTGTTCTTTGAAAGCTAAACACATATTCAAATATCTCTTATATCAGCCTACAGTTTACAACATAAAATATCATTTGATCAAAAATCAAAACAAAACATACCTTCGTCAATTAGCCTTCAAAGTTCTAGGGTTTTGGGAAGAGACGCTTGAAGTTCTGACGCTTGAAAACAAGGTTCATTCTTGTTGATCCATGCAGAAAGAAAAGTAGCTCAGAGTTCTCGGAAGTGTGGGAGTGCACACCGAAGGAGTTCATTGGTGATTTAAAAGTTAGGTAGCCGAGTTAGTTAAGATCTAACAGTGTCTAGACTAAATTATAAGTTAACTTTTCTAGGGATTTTACTTGTAAGTTTGGCCGATGTTTTTTATTGAGTTGGGGATTTTTCTCCATGATCATATTTGGTGTTATTTATTCATTTGTTGCTTTGATCTGAATATTTGAGATTGTTTAAATATAGGAATTAATTACTTTAAGCATCTAGAAATAATTAACAAGTGACTTGTTGCTTTTAATTGGTTAATTCTATATTTAGAACTAAAATATTTGGCTAATTTAAACTTTCACCTCGTATAAAAACCGTTCGATGAAGTGAGAAGAGAAATAAAGAAGAAACAAGAAAAATGTCAAAATGATGATTTATTCGACAAATACCAGAATATTTAGACTATAATTCGTAAAGACAAATACCGACTAAGATTTAGAGAAATTGGCACGTGTCATCCTCCACCTTTTCAAAAAAGGAGAGGAAATGTCTATTTTTACCTTCATTTTTTAGCGCAAATCATCCCCAACCTCTACAAATTGGTTCAATTCATCATTTTGGATATATTTTGTCCATTTTTTTCTTGTAATACACGTGCACTTCACGCGATTTTTAAGTGACATTTGTGAGTGACAAAGGCTCAAATGTTTTTGAGTAATCCTATCTATAGTCAACGACTTAGTCCTATATACCAACTTGTTATTTGAGGCATTAACTTGTTATTTGGAATAACAGAATTACGGGAAATAACATTACTCAATTTTTTTAGATTCCATCTCTCCTTGTATATTAATCATTTAAATCATCTCTTCTCTGCCGTTTCATCGGGATAAAATTTCAGCATTTATGTTTCTTTCTGTTTTAAAACTTAAATCAGTAATATAATTTAGGTCAAAGAAACAAAGCAAGAATCAACAAAAATGTTTTCTAAGGACTCAGAAAGGCAACTTTGCAAGTCTGTCAATAACAGTTGCATCCAATTTTACATAAACCAGTACTTATTATTCGGACCATAAATCAATCTAAAAATTAACAAGAACAGCTACAAAAAACAATATGGCAAGTCAGACCACCTCAGCATAGCATATTTGCCACCAAATTACATAGTCTAAAGTGAATAATATGCATGCCCTGAGTTTGAAAGCTATAATCTTCTCAGGCACAGCAAACGACAGGACATCTTGTAGAACTAAAACCTGTGTAGCACGTACACTTTAAATATGGTAGTGTGTCCGTATTCGACATGTGTTCAATATTCTATCATGCTGATTCGTCTTTGTTTTTTAGAAATATTATATATTTTTAACTCAAACTCACTATTAATAACAAATTGGTATTCATATTTAAAAGATTTTAACAAAAAAATAAAATAAATAACAAGTATAAAACTAAATTTATACTATATAAATAAAGAATTCTAAAGATTTTAAATAATATTTCAACGTCTCGTGTCAGTACTATTTGAAAAATGACGTGTTGACACGCGCGTATCACACACGTGTATCCGTGCTAGTGTATCATAGACTAAAACTGTTGTAATCGAAGTTCACAAAAAGTGTCTTCTATTGGCTGGTTTCAGGATCTGAAATGTACACATCAAATTATCATCAACATTCATAATTGCACTAGCATTATTGAATTCACCATGAAAGTTGGGAGCAAAAAATATTGAAATTAGCTCTGTCGGCAAAAAATTCATATCCATCTTCCACGATCTCATGACCACGACATACAAGGTCTAAATCATACTTCATTAGGAATTCAGTAACCTTATCCTAACCAAAAGTGAATGAGCCCCCCCCAACCGCTCGTCACCCAACCTTTTTCTTTTCTAGGATCCGACCAAAGTAAGTCGCAAAGCAAACCAGAGTCAGGAACATCACTTGACGATGCATATTCCTTATTTGATCGAAGTTATGTAGATCATGAGAAAGACCACCATGCATGTAGATTATGTTATCATTAATAAGAGCGGCCACCAGAAGGCAATTAAAACAATCAATAAACGCTTTCGAAAGTCTCACGTTGTAGTGATGTTTACATTCGTCAAAAAAATCCATGTATCCTATTAACTGAAGCACATTCATGATTTCCTTTTAAAAGAAATATTTTTTTTGGGATATTTTTTTAGGGCAAGAAGAAGGCATATTGTCTCTATACTCTGCATGCCATAGTCCACATATCCTCCTTAGAACAGATAATTGGGCAGGCCGTACCTGTGTTTCACTAGGCATGAGGCGAATTTCATAATTTGGACTCTTAAATCGTATCAGGTAATCAATTTTTTTTTTTTTTTTTTTTAGTGACCGTTTAAAATATTTTCATATTGTTATTTGATTGTAATATATATATTTTTTGAATATTTCATTTTGTTATTTTATTATTGATTTTAAGTTAACAAATTGAAATATTCAAAAAATATATATATTACAATCAAATAAGCATGCGAAAATATTTTGAACGATCATTTAAATACAACTCGTCTTGAGGTCTTAAAGACAAAAAATATTAATCAATTTTGAATAGTCGCCATTTCTTTTTCAATAGATAACATGGTTAATCCATTCAATCTTTGTTGTGACAAAGTTGATCGGAAATAAATCTTGATTAATTTCAAGTTGAAGAAACTACTTTCTGCTCATGCAACTGTAATCGGTATAGTATTTGATTACTTGTTTGACCTTTAGCTGCTTTCCTAAATATTATATTCCACAAATACAAAATCAAACAAAGATTTTTGTTTCTATTCTACAAGATGGTTATACGATATCTATGAAGTCAAATTTGTGGGAAAAAAAAAAAGTGTCCAAACAATCTATTAATAGAGAAGGAAAATAAAAATAAAAACAATCAATGATTATCAATGATTAGCTATAGTGGGAGAAGATTTACTTCCATTACATGTATATAGTAAATATACTTCGTACTCATAATGAATTCAATTTCACATAAAATAGGAAATAAACTTCTTATATGCAAAAATGGTTAAATTTTACACACTTTCTCACTTTGCACAAAGCTCACAACCTTTAGAGAAAAAACAAATTGTTGTTCCAACAACAGTAATGATATATTATCTAAGGTCATAAATATTTTCATAATGTAACAGTAAAATAGAAAAAATTAAATCACATCATATTTAACCATATATTGGACCCAATACCCCATAGAAGGCACAAATTCACATTAATTAATAACAGATTAAAGATCGAAAAAAGAAATTCAATCGCACACACAAATCAATGATTCGATCAACAGAATATTGAAAAAATGTAATTGAATTTAGAGGCAAAACTATACAGTAATCAATTAAATATATAAAATCTATACCGAGGGGGTGTTATACTATGGAATGAGTATTCCTAATCCAAACACTAATTCTATGATTTACGATAACATTGTTGAAGAAGCCTAATTGTTTGGAGCAATCGAACAAGGGTGAACAAATAAAAATGACAATTGATTTTTAAAATAAAGAAGAAAGCAAAAATAATAATAATAATAAATAAATAAATAAATAAAATAAAAATTGGGCCCGAGGCAACAGCCTCTTGGGCCTCTTCTCAGGTCCGACTATGTAATCAGCCCCCCAGAGGGAATCCCCCAAATTTGAAAAGGATATGTAATTCGAATATAATATGATATGGGTACGTTGATACGACTTTTAAAAAAAATTAAGTTATGCCGATACATGTTATTAAATTCATCATAATTTCATTAATATAAAAAATTAAAACAAAAGCATAATCATAAAAATAAAAAAAAGCACTAAAGTTTTTGTCATAATCCTTAATTATCCCAACTTCATTCTCTTCGACATCGTCAACATCAACTTCTTCATTATCATTAAAAATAACACTTTTTAACTCTTGCTCATCTAATGATAAATTGCAACCTGAAGCAGTCCAACACCTTCAATAGCATCAAATGAGTCTCCGACAATATCTAACGATTTGGATACTCTTTTTGAATAGAGATCAAAAAATATTTTTTTTTTATAAAAGACAAAAATTGTTATGAATGAAATCAATTATTTGGTTCATTATGGAGTTATGTTATTCATATTGGGAAAGTACACAAAAGAGTATGTACTCCAATTATTTAATACTATTTACTATCTATTCTCAATAGTAAAAATATATTTGTCAACTATTAATGGAGTTCTGAATCATCCTAGCTAGTGTTTTGTAGTAATGAATTTGAAGTTACCAATACTCAAATCTGAATGGATTTTTTGCTTCTGGGTTCAAACTAGTTTCTTTTTTTTCTCTGATTAATGTACAACTTTTTTGTATCAAAAACTGGAAAAGGGGATTGTATTCTTAATCGATGCTGCACTAAACTTGCAATAAGTATCAATTAGTGTCCAAAGGTTTTGCATGAATAATTTTGAATAGATGATGAAAATGGAATCGTGGGGTCGAACACGTACTTAGGGCCTGTTTGTGATAGTTTATGTTTCACTTCTACTTTTTTTAAAAAAATTCTTTTAATTAGATAAAACATTTTTATCAAATTATCTAAACAGGTTCAAAAGTGACTTTCTAATTTCAATAGGAATTTTTGACTCTATAAAAGTCATATCAAACAAGTCCTTAATTTGTCTTTTTTTTGTACTAATATGTTGTTTTATTATGAAATTTTATCAAAATGTCCCTACTTGGGTCAAAAACATGAATTAACATTTTGGATCTCCTTATACTACAAATTTAAATGGGATAAAGTGCACTGAAGATAGATGACATAGAATGTTATTTGTATATCATTGTGTACATAAACATGGAAGGGAGAAATATTATATTACCTAAATTTCTTCTTTCCTTTTTTTTTTTTTTTCTCTCTCTCTCTCTCTTCCATAGCATCTATCTCTACATCCTTATGTACACAAAAAGCAATACTCTTAAACAAAAATTTGGTTAATGTGTACAGAAGAAATAGTATGATTTTTTATTGTGTTGTCAATGAAAAGCACTCATCAACCATGTACCGAATACAATAAAAGTGTCATATATTTGAGGTGAAGACTTAGTAATACGTAATACGTCATCACTACAAAAACAAATGTATAATTGTCTGAAATTATTACTAGAAGTTAGCCAACTACAACAGATTGCAACTCAAAGAAAACCAGATTGGAGAATGAACCTTTATAAATGTAAATTAAAACACAAATTGTCACTCACTTTTGAGAAACTGGGACTGTAGAAATAATAGGCACGTCCGAGATTAAATCCAAATGGCACGATAAAGTGGGCAAACGATCAGTCTTCCGAACTTTACACGATGGACTCCATTCAAAACTGACCTTGATTCTGCTTGTAAAGGTGAAAGGGGATATTGGCAGATATGAAGTTCCATCTTTCATATTTGGTTATCTCATATCGAAAAGATGTTCCAGTGGTGATCGGATGGTAACATGCCCTTTATCTTTTCGAGCATCGGCAAGATTTCCAAGAAAGAAGGTCTCAGATTCATATCTGCTGCCCAGCACCTTTCAGTTAACCTAAAAACATGTCCAATTCAATAGGATATCAGGAAATCACATATTCAAGTGTCTGCTTTGAACACGGTAATGCATTAATGCAGTTCGTGCATAACACTTGTAATTCCTTGGCAAACATTAATGAATAAAACTAGGTAAAACTGGATGTTGAACCAATGTGTTAAAAATGTATATGAATTAAGATATTTTAAGGCCCAATTAACATTCAAACATGGGCCATAGTTACACATGCACACACTATAAGATATTGTAGTCTACGTACTCTCTCAAATCCGGTATAAAACCTTTGGGCCTAAACAATGGTCTGTGTCCCTCTGCCACATATCTAGCCGCTTCATATGGTTCAAAATGCGCCAGTGGCGGTTGACCTTCAAGCATCTGCATTAGTTCACAGGTCACTTTGGATTATATTTCAATCAAATATGGTTCCATTCTATTCTGATTCAGGACAAACAACAAAATTACCTCATATAAGATCATTCCAAAAGAGAAAACATCAACCTTCTCGTCATATTTTTGGTGTTTGAAGACTTCAGGAGCCATATACCGGTCTTTATAGTTGCAAAAATACAGAATTAGCTACATTGTCAAAATCCAGGCTTTATACAAACAATTCATAAAATAGTTACTTACAGTTTCCAGTTTCACCAGTCATTTTGTACACATCATGAGAATTTTGCATCCTAATAAGCTTGCTTGATCTGAAGTCTCCAACTTTCAAACGGTGTGCACTAGAGTTGACAAGAAGAACATTCCTGAAAAAGTATGATATTCAATTTGACAGCTATTAGGGAAAAGAAAGATTTTCCCAAGAGTTCCCAATACAGAAAGAGAATGATCTGCAAGCACTTTAATGTAACTTTTGGTTGAGAGATATGAGAAAGATATGTAATACTTATTAGAAAACATATGCGCATGTCATCCCAATTGTATCCTGAAAATCAGCTAACCTTGGTTTTAGATCTCTGTGTATTATAACATTTGGCTTGCCGTGAAGATAAGCCATGCCTCTGTCAAAACAAGATTTATGAAACACAACAAGCATACTATATAATTTATCATCCCATATTCTTAAAGTAGGCTTATTCAATCACGATGCCAAAATACTCCAAGAAATAAGAACTATCGGCCAAAGCATACGTCATACTACAGTTACTCAAATTACAAGGAAAATTTGTTCTTAACCCAACCCCAATCCAACAAATATATATACTCTCCCAAGATATGTAACATTATATGTTACCCTGGATGCTGTTTGGGCTGATAATCCAAATTATTTATGCTCCACCCCAGATGCAAGCATGCCATGGCACCCCAAAA
>CAIGRB010000259.1:0-12634 GCA_903798255.1 Fraxinus quadrangulata | reverse complement strand
AATAATAAATGGTTCTGGTTGCACTTATGCGGGTTGGGGCAAATTTTTAGACATCATGTACGGATGGGGTTAAATCTATGATTACGGATATGCAGGACGATGAGATTATTTTTAACAAATCAAGTTGAATAAAACTTTATAAATAAATAACGACAACATGGGATTTAATATAATCTATAAATAAAATGTTAGTCAAGTTGTACCAACATAGCTGGGGGTAATGTTTAAAAATCACATACAGTAAAAGTTGGCAAGATCGAAAAAAAAATTCGGATTACGGATGCACAACATGGGTAATATGGTCTATAAAAAAAGTTTATTTGAATAATAAATGGCTGTGGTTGCATCTATGCAGCTAGGGGGAAATTTGGACAAATCATGTACAATAAAACTTGGTAATATTGCAAAAAAAAAAATTCCCATTACGGATGCACGACGATAGGGTTAAATGTACGATAGCTAGAACTACTTGATTAGTAAGCTCAATATAAATATGGTTTAATTGAATAATAAATGGTTATAATTGTATCGATGTGGCTAGGTAATTTTTTATAAATGATGTACAATATAATTTGGTGATATTGGAAAAAACTAATTTTTATTTACGAATGCGCGACGATGGGGTTAAATCTATGATTACGAATTTGCATGATGATGAGTTTATTTTTAGAAATATTTTTACAAATGAAGTAGAACAAAACTTTATAAACAAATAACGACATTATGGGATTTATTATGGTCTAAAAAAAATATTCAATCGAATAATAAATGGTTGTAATTGCACCGATGTCACCAGGAGGTAATTTTTAAAAATCATGTACAATAAAAGTTGGTAAGATTGAATTTTTTTTTTATTACGAATGCACAACATATATTTTAATATGGTGTATAAAAAAAATGTTTATTTGAATAATAAATCGGCGTCGTTGGACCTATGCAGCTAGGGGCAAATTTTTAGAAATCGATAAAACTTTATAAATAAATAACGACATTTGTTAAATAAAAAAAACCTTCATTTTATTGTTTCAATAAAACTCTTTTTATGATAGTGAGGACTATTAGGTTAATAAGTTTAATATGAAAATAGTTTAATGGAATAATAAACGGTTGTGGTTGTACCTACGTAGCTAAGGAAGTAAATTTTACAAATCATGTACATTATAACTTGGCAAGATTGGGAAAAAAATTTCTGATTATGAATGTGCGGCATTGGATTTCAAACGTACAACAATGGGGCTAAATCTATGATTATAGATGTGCGACAATGAAGTTATTTTTACAACTGAAGTAAAATAAGGGCTCAATTAAATTGTACCAATGTGGCCAGAGGGTAATTTTTAAAAATCATGGACAATAAAGGTTGGCGACAATGGAAAAAAAATATTCTAATTATATATTGTTATTCGATATACAATATGGGGCAAAATTGGAAAAAAAATGTTTTGATTATATATTGTTCATCAATGCACAACATAGGTTTTAATATGGTCTATAAAAAAAATGCTCAATCAAATTGCACCAATGTAGCCAGGAGGTAATTTTTAAAAATCACATACAATAAATTTTAGCGAGATCGGAAAAATAAATGTTCTGATTATATATAATGTTATTCGATATGTGACAATAAATTTTGGCAAGATTGAAAAAAATATTGTTCAGATTAAATATTGTTATTCGATGCACGACTTGAGATTTAATATAGTCTTTAAAAAAAATATTCAGTCGAATTGCACCAATATGGCCAAAGGATAATTTTTAAAAATCACGTACAATAAATTTTGGCGATATTCGAAAAAAAAATGTATTCTGATTATATATTGTTATTTGATGCGCAAAATGAGAATTAATATAGTATATAAAAAAAAAGCTCAGTCGAATTGCACCAATGTGGCCAGAGGGTAATTTTTATAAATTACATACAATAAAAGTTGAATTATACTAATGTGACCAGAGGGTAATTTTTAAAAATCACTTGCAATAAATTTTGGCAAGATTGGAAAAAAAATTGTTCTGATTATATATTGTTATTCGATGCACGACATGGGATTTAGTATGATGTATAAAAAAAATCCTCATTCGAATTGCACCGATGTGGCGAAGGAGTGGCCAGATGGTAATTTTTTAAAATAACGTACAATAAATTTTGGGAGGATTGGAAAAAAAATTTCTGATTATATATTTTTATTCGATGCGCGACATGGGATTTGATATGGTCTATAAATAAAATACTCAGTCAAATTGCACCGATGTGACCAGGGGTAATTTTTAAAAATTACGTACAATAAAATTTGACGAGATTAAAAAATAAATATTCTAATTATATATTGTTATTCGATGTGCGACATGGGGCGAGATTGGAAAAATTCTGATTACATATTGTTATTCGATGCGGAACACGGGATTTAATATGGTCTACAAATAAAATGCTCAGTCGAATTACACCAATGTGGCTAAGGGGTAATTTTTAAAAATCATGTACAATAAAAGTTGACGAGATTGGAAAAAAAATTCTGATTACAGATGCGCAACATGGGTTTTAATATGGTCTATAAAAAAAATTTATTTGAATAATAAATGGTTGTGGTTGCACCTATCCAGCTAGGGGCAAAATTGTAGAAATCATGTACAATAAAACTTGGCGATGTTGGAAAAAAAAACAAAATTTTGATTACGGATGCACGACGATGGAGTTAAATCTATGATAGCTAGGACCACTGGGTTAGTAAGCTCAATATAAAAATGATTTAATTGAATAATAAATGTTTGTGGTTACACCGATGTGGCCAAGTAATTTTTAGAAATCATATACAATAAAATTTGGCAAAATTGGGAAAAAAAATATTTTTGATTACGGATGTGCGACATGGGTTTGAATATAGTCTATAAAAAAAATGCTCAGTCGAATAATAAATAGTTGTGGTTGCACCTATGCGGCTGTGGGCAAATTTTTAGAAATCATGTACAATAAAATTTGGCGATATTGAAAAAAAGATTTAATTACGGATGCGCGATGATGAGGTTAAATCTATGATTATGGATGTGTGCGACAATGAGGTTATTTTTACAAATGAAGTAGAATAAAACTTTATAAACAAATAACGACATTTGTTGCATAAAAAAAAGCTTATTTTTATTGTTTCAATATAACTCTTTTTATGATAGTTAGGACAATTAGGTTAGTAGGTTCAATTTGAAAATAGTTTAATGAAATAATAAATGGTTGTGATTGCACCGATGTGGCTAAGAGGTAAATTTTAGAAATCATGTACAATACAACTTGGCGAGATTGGAAAAAAAAAATTTTGATTATGGATGTGCGGCATAAGATTTAATATGGTCAATAAAAAAAATGGTCAGTTGAATAATAAAGAGTTGTGGTTGCACCTATGCAGTTAGGGGCAAATTTTTAGAAATTATGTACAATAAAACTTGACAATATTGGAAAAAAAAAATTAATTACAGACGTGTGACAATAGGGTTAAATCTATGATTACGGATGTCCGACGATAAGATTATTTTTACAACTGAAGTAAAATAAGGGGAAATTTTTATAAATCATGTACAATAAAACATTCTGATTACAAAAATGCGCGACGATGAAATTGTTTTACAAATACATTAAAATAAAACTTTATAAACAAATAATAACATTTCTTGGGTTAATAATCTACATAAAAAAATGCATAATTTTATTGTTTCACACTTGAACTGGTTTGTGTACTGTTCATTATCCGATTTTTTGAGCTATGGTTATTTTATTGATAGCCACAATTGTTGACTGTTTTTCTTGTCGATTTTAGCTTTCTAAACCGACTTTCAAAAATATCTGATTTCCCCTCATCCTTCATTTTTCCTATCTCACTAACTAATCAATTCCAAGAATTAACATTTCTCCATTGAAAACAAAAGCAAAGTTTAAATTTAAAAAAAGTTCTATCTTCTTCTGCAAATCGATTGAAAAAAAAAAAACAAAGTTGAAATTGAAACAGAGTTCTACCTTCTTCAGCAAAAATAGAGGGGGAGCTAGAGAATTCGAGGCCTGCTATATTTTCCCATAAGGTTCTCTGTTATTACTGCAGTATTTTTGTTTCAGTTTTTTGAAAATAAGATGTTATTTATCAACTTATTTCTTCTCCATGAGAACAAAAGCAAAGTTCGATTTGAAGGTTCTATGTTATTACTGCTGTTTTTTTTTTCCCAATGTGCTTTAAAACATGGTTAAATATTTGATTATTTTTTTATTTACGTACTGTTTGGTTCATCTTAAACAAAAGGTTGGCCGATTATTAATTATAGCTACATCCTCAGTGTCTCCGGATCATTCGGAGACACCGTGTGCGCGGTCTCCACTCTGTCTTCGCATAATTCGGAGACACCATGTGCGCGGTATCCGAATTGTGCGGAGACAGAGTGGAGATACCATGCTCGCAGTAGGTATGTCTCCGCACAATTCGGAGACACTGTGTACGCGGTGTCTACGCAACATAGCCACTGTGTTTCCGCAGAATGCGGATATGACTGCGGAAACACCATGTGCGCGGTGTCTTCGCTTCCGCATTCTGCAGAGATACTGCCTTCGTGTCTCCGCACAATTCGGAGACGCCGTGTGCGGTGGTGTCTTTGCGCAATCCGAAGAGACGTTCCGACGTTTTTTTCTATAAAAATAATTATACATTTTTTGCCACAGATTATACTGATTTACATTGTATGTTGTTACAAAAATTATAAATATAATTTCACTTATTAATAATTCAATTCAAAATCAAGCGTCTACCAAAGAATTTAATCAGAGTGGATAGATAAATTATTTCAAAATACAATTTACAACTTTTTTGTTTTTTTTTTCCTTAATAAGTTTCAATTTACACATTTCATAATTATTATCGATGACATATAATTTCAGGTACTAATGACTTTTATATTTTTTCTGTAGGATTTTTAAAAATAAAGCACCTGACGCATAAACACGCAGCGGCCGGTTGGTACGGATAATTTCTGACGTTAACTTACATGAGCCTTTAAATTGTCGGCAAGAGATTAACTTCGTGAAGTACTCAGCATGCACATTTATGTTAATGCTCTGTAGTGTTATGTTATTGAGGAAAAAATATTTTGGAACTTTGTTCTGAATGTAGAGTTGAAAATGCCTATCATTGCAAAAAAAAAAAAAAAAAAATTCCATTTCTCGCGGACACGATGTCCGAAGGAAATTTTTTTCCCCTGAGTAGACAAGTGCAATCACTTGTGTTCAAAAAATATATGATGTGCTTGCTTTTTTTACTCCCTTAAACTTATTATTGTCTGGATTAATTCCTATATCGTTTATTTTGGACTTCAACTATTTGATAATTTATTTATCTTATTGTTTTGATAGGAAATTCAAATATGTCCGCTGATGAACAGCCTAATGTTAATAACCCAAAAATTATTTTCCAAAGTACAAATGAGTCTTACAATGCCTTTATTCGCCAACAACAAAATCAGAGACATAGGGATCGGCGAAATCAAGTTAAAAGTAGTTGCACTGATCAGACTGATCATCGCAAAAGGATAGTTGAGCCTATGTTAACTGGGAATACTAATTTAAATGTCACTGATCTGTATAAATATACAATACATCATCAATCTGAAACTTCTACTTCAAATGAAACAACTGCCAAGATTTCCAATTTTGAATTGGAAGAAAGTTCTACCCTATTGAATGTACCAATTATTCCATATGTTAATACCAACATGTATTTATTGTGAACATTGTAGTGCACAAAAATTTTATAAAGAAAGTAAAGGTTTTTGTTACTCTGATGGAAAAGTTAAGCTTCATATGTGCGATTCACCAAATGAACTATTCAACTTGTTTACCTCTATAGATCCTATATGTGCAGAATTTAAAAGAATAGCAAGGGGATATAATAACCATTTTGCATTTACTTCATTTGTTGTAAAGTATGATAAAGAACTGTTTAAAGCATACAAAGGTATATACATTTAGAGTTCAGGGGCAAGTATATCATTACATAAACCAACTTATACCGAAGAATAACATCTTCTTATATGCAGTTATATTTTTATGATACAGATAATGAACTTGAAAACCGTATGAAAATTTCAAAAAACTTTATTAAACCTACTTTAATCAGTTTAATTGAAATCTTGAAAGTAAATCCATATAGTCGATTTTTCAAGTCTTTAAGTGATATATCTAACTTGCACAACTATCAAATACATATAAGAGGCTACACAGGACTTGATCAAAGAGTGTTCAATACACCTACAACATCTCAAATAGCTGCTGTATGGATTGAAGATGATACAAATGCAAATGCTCGTGTTCGTGACATTACTGTATACGGACATTCTGGTGATTCACATAAGGTTCATTATTATTATGGTTGTTATGATCCTTTGCAATATCCTTTGCTTTTTCCATATGGAGAATCTGGTTGGCATGAAGGCATTGATAGATGCAAAAGTCAGACTCGAGATTTGCCTAATTTTGATGCTTTTACTAGCACAGCTAACTCTATATCTGAAATTATCGGAAAAGAAGATCAAGGTTTGCGCTACTGTTTCGTGTATTTTCTAACTTCTCCAATGTAAATGTTATAAATGAGCACTGATGTTTGTTTTCCATCATACAGTGCTGAAGGAAACTAAGAAACGGTCTCAAGTTTCTTGCCGAGAATACTATTCGTACAAGTTACGGATTAGACGTTCAGGTAAGTCTATATTGCTTCATAGTGGTAGATTATTTCAACAATATGTTGTAGATATGTATGTTAAGATTGAAACTACTAGATTAGACTACTTTCGTAATAATCGAAAAATAAATTCGTACTGAACTTTATCAAGGCATTGTAGATAGTGTTGAAAATTGAGAAACAAGAGGGTACAAAATTGGAAGAAAATTTATTTTGCCACAATCATTTACATGTGGACCTAGAGATATGTTAAGGAGATATATGGATGCAATGACTATTGTACAATGTTATGGAAAATCAGATATATTTTTAACTATAACATGAAATGGTATCATTCAATGTAAATATAGATGAGAATGAAAAATTGAGAAAAATAATTAAGGAAGAGACAACTAATTCGGACGTTCAATGGAACTACATTGATACAGCAACCTTAAATAACAAACAACAATTTGCTTATGATACAATTATGGAAAGAGTAAAATCGGAATCAAGTGGTGCTTTCTTTATCGATGGTCCAGGTGGGACAGGTAAAACTTTTTTATATAAAGCACTCTTAGCTGGTGTAAGGTCTCAAGATAATTGCTTTGGCAACTGCATCTTCTGGAGTATCTGCATCTCTATTACCTGGAGGTAGAACAGCTCATTCAAGATTTAAAATTCCTTTGAAAACAATTAGTGAAATTAATTGTAATGTTAGCAAGCAATCGCCTTTAGAAACTTTATTTAAAATGTCAAGATTAATAATTTGGGATGAAGCAACCATGGTAAATCGTTGTGCCATTGAAGCTGTTAATAAGATGCTAAGAGATATTACAGATTATAATTTGCCTTTTGGCGGTAAAGTGGTCATTTTCGGAGGCGATTTTCGACAAGTTCTTCCAGTCGTAGAAAAAGGAAAAAAAGAAGACATTATGAAAGCTAGCTTAGTATTTTCTGATTTATGGCCTTTGTACATACATTTACCATTAGTTGAGAACATGAGGGCGAAGTTTGATCCCGACTTTTGTGATTACTTGCTCAGAATTGGAAATGGAACAGAACAAGAATATACTTGTAAATGCATTAAACTTCCAAAAAGTATAATTTTGCCATTTGAGGATGAAATTATATCTTTAAAAAATCTAATACATCATGTTTTCCCAAACGTAGAATCATATACTGATAATTTACATTTCATGACAAATCGAGTTATTCTTACGCCTACAAGCGAATGTGTTGATTATATTAAAAAATATTGCTCGAAGATATTCCTGGTGAATTTTACACATACTATAGTTTTGATAAATCAATTGACAAATCAGAACAAATCCTACAGGAAGATTTCTTCAACAGTTTGACTTCAAATGGTATTCACCACATGAATTGAATCTAAAAGTAAACTGTCATGTGATGTTATTACGAAATATCAACCCTTCTGAAGGATTATGCAATGGGACACGTCTTACTTGTCGAAAATTTGAGAGGAACGTAATTCTTGCTGAAATCACTACCAGCGAATGTTGTGGAAAATATGTTTTCTTACTGAGGATACCATTTATACCTCTTAAAAGTGATCAAAACGCAATTCCATTTAAAAGAACTCAATTTCCAATTAGGCCATGCTTTGCAATGACAATAAATAAAGCACAAGGTCAAACACTTGAATTCGTTGGTTTATGTCTTCCAGAATCAGTTTTCTGTCATGATCAACTTTATGTAGCGTTATCGAGAGCAAAAACAAGCACATCACTAAAAGTTCTACTGAAACCATCAACCACATATACATCGCACAACTCATATACTTCACCACATGAATTGAATCTTAAAGTAAATTGTCGTGTGATGTTATTACGAAATATCAACCCTTCTGAAGGATTATGCAATGGGACACGTCTTACCATTTATACCTCTTAAAAGTGATCAAAACTCAATTCCATTTAAAAGAACTCAATTTCCAATTAGGACATGCTTTGCAATGACAATAAATAAAGCATAAGGTCAAACACTTGAATTCATTGGTTTATATCTTCCAAAACCAGTTTTATGTCATGATCAACTTTATGTAGCGTTATCGAGAGCAATAACAAGCACATCTATAAAACTTTTACTTAAACAATCACATATTGACACTTTACACAACGCATGTATTAAGAATATTGTGTACAAGGAAATTCTTTCATTTATACATCCGTATAACTACAATCTGTAAGAATATTTTTTGTGCTTGACATCTTCTGAGTTCATATTGAATCCGCTTCTTCAATGATATATACTTGACAAAGGTTTGTACTCTTCATTAATTAATCTAGATTTACATTCGTTCATGATATCTTTAGCTAGATTTACATAGATCCATATTAAATATTATATTCAAATAATTTTCTCAATTATTAAAAAATATATAATGTCTCCACTTTGGAATTGACTAATGTTAATTAGAATATTACCTTTTCTTTTTCTGACTTTTTAATGCATGATTTTGTCAGTTATTATAATTATATACTTAGACTAAAATACCTGATGAGGAACTTGAAAATATGATAAGTAAAACCTTAACACTTCCAAAAATGAATGAAAGTCATGGATTTGTGTTACAGAATTTCAATTATTAAATAATTCTGTAATTTTATTTTATTTCGTTTGATAATTATTTGTAAGGAGATGTTTTAATCACTTAGATGAATATAATTATGAAAACTATTTTTTGGAGCTAAACTGCGAAATGTTAAAATGAAAGACACATTTTTTGTGGCATTAGATGTTCTATCAAATTCAGATGAACAATTTTTTTAAAAATTATGTTATCCAATGCATTCTTATCTTTTATGCTAATACTCTATTGTTGGTATTAAATTATTGTCATATTCACATCATGATACATTTATGTAAATGTTGACCACAATGATTTTTCTAATTGTGTAATTTGATTTTGTCCACTATTTAGTAAAGTTGTTGAATTCTATATTGATTCTGGCTGTAGAAGTTACCCTCCAATGCATATTTTCCTTGCTTTGAATATTAGTATTTTGTCCCCTCATCTCTGCCTGCACATAGTCCTATTCGTCAATGTTATTTTCCTTAGTTCACCTTGTTTTTCTTGTTTCATTCTTCATTCCACGAGAGGTTTTCAGTCCTCTCCCCTAATCAATCTTAAAAGTTCTCCTGTACAATAGGTTTCTTTGTTTTTTCCTTTTAATTAGAAAGCATGGATATTGCTACGGGTTAATATAAGAAAAGATATGAGTACTACTAATTATTAAAATTCTCAAGGTACAATCTGATGGGAATACGACATGCAGAAGTAAATATTCAATTTGAAGTATGATATTAAAGTTATGATGCTCACAATCAACATAAAATGAAAATTCTAATGAAAGTAATTTTGTTATCTTATTTTATTTATATCTATATAATATCTTGAGCATAATAATAGGTAGAAGAATTAGTTTCTGCATTTCTACGCTAATATGCAAATGATAGATTTCATTTTCTCATTTTAATGAAAGAAAAGAGTAGCAGAAAGGGAAGGCATGTTTAAAGATTCATAAACCTCAAATTAATTAGTTGATTTATCATTTTAAAATTAGATGATGGTGTATTCATTTAGTCATTAATAATAAATTGTTTGGAAATGTGGTACTTATCCAAGAAATGTCAATTTTCTTTTCTATTTTTTTAATGAATTCATACAGTTCGTACTTGAAATTATGAAATGTTTTACTTCTTTTTGTCTTATTTCAACTTCTCGTAATTTATTTGTGTATATTTGTGCTATATTTTTTGTACTCAAGAGTGTCCGGGAAGGAGGGGAATTTGGTTATTCATGTCTATCAAAGCATTTCATTAGGGACAAGGGAGTTATACACTGTCCATGCTTCATATCCCTAACTACCTGTAATACCATTTCAGATTCTTTTGTAATTGTTTTTCTGGTCTTGATATGTAATTGTTGTTAGCTGGTAATGGTTCAATTTGTGAATCGGTGCCTCTGTTCAATTTGACTAAACAAGTATTTCTTTGTTTTCATCTAAGTTGTCTGTGATATCAAGTCTTGCAAGTGCTATAACCAATGGGAGTTGAGTAGATTTTTTTTACGCATGTTAATGTATGTATATATTATTGAGCTAACGAGTTCTCCACTAATGACTGTATTCGAATGGCCCAAATTACCAATCACATAGGCCAGAAAATATGCATCTTATAAAGTTCAGAATCTCTGATTTTGATTTTAACTGTAAGTTTGACTATAGCATAGAAAAAGCTCTATTTTATCTAATAGACTCTGCATGCAGGTGTCTGAAGCATCTACTAGCAGAAACCACAGTACAATCATTATCCCGGCAGGAGGTGCCCGAGATGACGGATGGACTACATTTAGGAATATTTTGGCAGAAATAAATGAAGCATCAAGGTTTTCCGTTCTCCCTAATCGGGTAACTTTTCATCCATTAATATTTGGTTTTTCTAGCTCTACTTATTCTTGAGGTGTCTCAAAAACCAAACCTTTTCTTTTCGTATGAATACATCAGCAAAACTTGGAACCTTCCGAACAGTTTGTTGGACTCTCGGATGATGTTGGGGTTGGATTTATATCCAGTCACAGTTCTCAACCTTCCGTAACAATTGACTTGAATGTGGATCGGTCTGCTGATTTGCCACCACCTGAAGAAATAAATAACATGGAAGTCTCCAAAGTGATACGGAATGATCAAAAGAGATTCTTCTTCGACCTTGGGAACAACAACAGAGGCCATTTCTTGAGAATATCAGAGGTATTGCTCAGTGGTCTGCATTGATAGACAACTGGGATTGGCTTGCATAATTTTTCCATGTTTAGGTATTTTATTGTCTATTTGCATGTTTTTAAAATGTCACTGAATTGCAGGTCGCAAGTTCAGATTGCTCCTCCATCATTCTCCCACTGTCAGGATTGAATAAATTTTATCAAATGGTGGGTCATTTTGTGGAGATCACAAAAGATCGAATTCAAGGGATGACTGGTGCAAATGTTCGGACTGTTGACCCTCCTCAGAGATGATTCTGGATGACACATTTGCTGGGTAATAAACACACCCGTTGGGTCCGAAATAAATTGATGGAAAATTATAATGTGATATGTTGCAGTTGATTGGGATGAAGTCGCGAGCTTGATGTCAGTAGTTCACCTTATTTGTATATCGATTGACTCTTGACAAGTTTGGTATCTCTTTCAATTCAAATAATCGTGTACTGTTAGCAAGTTCGATTTTATATACGAATACCTCATAAATAAACCAATACTGCTTTTAAGCAAACGTTTGGATTTCCTCCTGTCATTCCGGGTGTATTCTATGATGTTATATATTCTGCCAGAAAATTGTCCAACTGTATTTTTGGGCTATCCGTTCTATGGAGTGAATGCTGAACTTCAATTAATGAATGAAGTTCATTGTGCGAAGTTAATAAGGTCCGCAAAATGCGGAGTTGAGCTCTGCATGTTGCGGAGTTCAGCTCTGCACATGCAATTGAAACTCCGCATTGTACGGAGTTAATAAGCCCCGCACAATGCAGAGTTGAGCTATGCATCTTGCGCAGTTCAGCTTTGCACATGCAATTCAAACTCCGCACTTATGCGTAATGCAGCGTTCCAACTTCGCATTATACGAAGTTCAACCTCCTACTTATTTTAAAATAAATAAATTACGGACTAGCATGTTTGCGAAGTTCAGTTCTGCACATGCAATTGGAACTCCACACTTATGCGTAATGTAGGGTTCCAACTTTGCATTGTGCAAAGTTCAACCCTGCCTATTTTAAAATAAATAAATTTAGCATTCTCTAAAATTATAATATTGATTTTGAAATAGACAAATAAATAAGAATTTTTCTAAGTTTGTTTTTATTCCACATACACCATATTTACTTATTTGATTCTGAATATCATTTATTATACACATTTTAATTATAATTTAGTG
>CAIGRB010000257.1:1648-15630 GCA_903798255.1 Fraxinus quadrangulata | reverse complement strand
AAAAAAAAAAAAAAAAAGTGATTGTAAGAGTGTCTCTCATTATTGAGAAAAAAAATAGAGTAATGAATAGTATAAAAATAAAGTAACTTCATTATTTTGTGTGTAGAATATTTTATTGAGTGAATGTGTGGTGGAGAATCTTACTGTAGCAAACAATTTTTTGAAATAATGGTAGACAAACAGGGGCTAAATTGATTATATGCTTAGTAAAATCAGCAAAGATTATGGTTTTTTTATATTATTTATTTCCATTTCTTATTGCTAGGTAATAAATCAGCGACTTTATTAAAGTCATAATCTTACCAAATTAACTTAATTCACTCTTATTCTCTTTTTTTCTTCTCGAGTGATGATATCTAGAATCAATTTTGATGGACAGCGAAGATTCATCTTTAATTGTCTAGTGATTTTTTTATTAATTAGAAAATTAATGGTGATCCTAATGGCCATTTATTCTTATATTAATTTGTTTTACTCATTTTAAAAGGTTAATAATCTAAAATAAGCAATTATTCAAAATCTAAACTAAGCCTATGTTTAAGTCACGTTATTTTTTTATTCTCATTCTTCTACTTATTTTTAACAGTACATTTTTCAATAAAATAATATTTTTCATCACATCAATAACTTTTTCTTCTTTTTCAATCATATATTTTCCATCGTATAAATAAAAAAATACATTCTTGAAACAAAAATGTGCACCAAATACGAGCTAATATACAAGAAAGTCAACCTCAAAATGGACGAATTTTCTATTATGCCATCGTGAAATGATGGCGCTACGATAATTCAAATACGAAAAGTACAACGGAAAACCCGCCATATTTTTTGACTTTTTTTCTTTCGTAATTTGAAGCCTCAATTTTTTCATGTGTAATCACGAAAGTGGACAGGCCTTACCGCGTTGATTACGCCGCCCCATTCGGTCGTTTCTTAATCTTCTCGCTTTCTTTTTTTAATTTTGACGATAAGCTCATAAAACAGCGAACCCACGCGAGAAGTTCGCGCGTGTTCTTACCGTGGGTACAGTTGCTATTTTTAGGTTTTCAGTTTTCTTTTTTATTATTTCCATTTTAAACGGAAAATCATAAAAGAAAAAAAAGAGGTAGAATATGATATTCTCTTATAAGGGATTACAAATGTTACGTGGAGGAAAAAAATTAAATAAAATTGATAAATAATAAAGTGTCATGTGATATTATATAATTCTTATGAAATATTTGATGCACATCTATAATATATTAAATTTTAACCCCACTATAATAATAATACATTAATTTTTCATTTTTCAATATATAATAAATACTATAAAATTCTTGTCATCATGTATGAATTTCATGTTATTAATTCTCAATTAATTAACATTCACATCAACTAGACTCAATGAATCTTGATCGATGAATCTTCATCTACATGAATTTAGGGTTATTATAGATGAATTTATTTCTATTTATGTATATAAGAATTTTAATGGGTGTTTAATTTTATGTATTAGCAATTAATTCTTACAAAATTCTGTCATGTATGAATTTCGTGTTATTAATTCTCAATTAATTAAAATTTACATTAATCTAGACTCGATGAATCTCGACTTAATGAATCTTAATCTATATAAATCTATAGTTATATTATAGATGAACTTATTTCTATTCACGTATCTAGAAATTTTAATGAATGTTTAAAATCATGTATTAAAATAACGTGCAATGCACGTGTAATTTTGACTAGTGTAACAAAATCCATTTTTATTTGTCCCAAATGCCCATGCTCATGGTACTCAACATCTACACGCAATTGCTCGTATAGTCTTCCTTCCACAAGTTTAGAAAGCTTTTCATAAGCATAACAGAGGACGTTAAATAGGATATCACGCCAATACTTGCACATCAATGTTATCATTTCATGCAATCACGGACTGCACTCAAAAGTTTATGGTAATCAAATAGAATTACTTGTTTGGCAAAGCTTATAATGACTTATAATATAATTAACTTTTATTTTTATTCATATAATATGTAGAATTTATAACTTTTAATCATCCATATATTTCGTAAAATTTACAACTTATAATCAATTATAAAATTAACAAACATACACTTTGGTGTTGGTTAAGAAAGTTTTTCATAAATATTTTTAACGAATTTTGATAAAAGTTGATTTGGTTTATGGTTAAAAATTTAATAAAAATTTTAGAATTCATGAACAGTGTTAATATTAAAGTTTGAGCAGTTCAAAATTGATAAAATTTTATCAATCAAGCACTTGATATTGATTTGTTCGACGCAGGAGTGAACTCATGCTTTACGCATGAAACACTGTCGTTTTTGCATGACACGTGGGTTGCAGTAGTGTCTTATCACGCACTGTGGAAACGCGTGAGGATGGCACTAGTACGTACTACGTAGTGAAAGACAACACATGGTGCACTGTGTGTGGTTCGAATTGCTTAGTCATCCTAGTTTGACAATAATCCCACTTCACGCGCAAACACAAGTGTGTCTCTCATTATTAAAAGAAAAATATTGTAACGAATAATATTTTTTTAAAAATATATCGTTAAAAAGTAAAATAATTTTATTGATTTATATGTAGAATATTTTATTGGATAAATATGATGAAAAATCTGACTGTAACAAATAATTTTTTGAAATAATAATAGACAAACATGGGCTAAGTTTCCCGTTATTGCTTATACTTTAATAATCTCTACATCATCATCATCATCATCATTATTATTATTATTCAGTTAAAACTGCATTATCATTAAAAAGTTTTTCTAATTGATAATCTAGTTAAAGAATTAAGATATTTGTATAATCTTTATTGACAATTGTGTTGGTAATTTATGTTTCGTCAATATTCATAATATTGATTTAAAAAACAGTTTTTAAAATATATGGTCTAGATTTTGCTGACTCATGATTTTTAACAAAATTGTCTACTATTGTTGTATATGTAGCATGATTCTAATTGAATGTTTAGCATATGATCAATGGTGGAAGATGAATAGAGTCGTTCGCGGGCTTGGCACGTCCCGTCTCTATTCATAAATGATTCGAATTCATTTTGAGACAAGTCACGAGTCAAGTCGATTCCCTTTTCTTAATATATTAGATCATTTTTTTGTTTTATTAATTTCTTAAAAACTCGATTCGACTGATGGGACCCACGAACCAAATGACCTAAATGAGCATAAATTGTGGATACGAGCTGAGCTCTAATTCGACTCGCCTATAAGACCTAATGGAACCGAGCACGTGAGAGCTTAAATTTTAGAAGAAAAGTTGACAAAATGCTGACTGGATAGAAGACCTAAAATCAATCCACAAAAGTGAAATTGTGTGGATAGGATTTGCATTTGCGCCATAATGTGCCGATCACATGATTTTCTCACAGTTATTTAAACAGTTGCTTTTTTCTTTCTTTAATTTGTTTATTTCTACTCCACTCATATATTTTCCACTCGTATACCTCACTGAATTACGATAAATATTTTAATTATCATTTTAAAATTTATACATAGCTATTAGTGAAATTAACCTCGTATAATACGAAAATACATACATATACATATAACATATATATACATGTGTTTATGTATAGATATTTTGACTCGTGGTCACGCGCACACACAAACAACCCTATTTGACTTCTGAAAAATGTGACTAACAATAATCGGCAAATGTCAATTTAAAGAAAATTGGCAACCCCACTCCTAACTGCACAAAACATTTTCTTAATTATGTAAACAATTAATATTACTAAGTCTAATGTTAAAATATGTGCATATAACGAAACTGCACGACTTTAAACACAAGACAGACGTTATAACGTTGTGCTTGCAATTACTCTGCTTCCCGCCAATGGGCTAATTTTTTGGCTGAAGCAACCCGAAGGCATTTGTTAGACGGAGGGCATGCATTGAGACGAAAATCGTGTAACGTGTCGATCAATTAACCTATAAGACACACGCTACAACTTTGTGCTTGCCGTTGATCTCGATTCGACCGTTGGGCTAGAACGTGAATTGTTTATTTAGTCAATCAAGCAAATATTTTAAATTAGACAGAGCGTTCAACTCCCATATGTTTGTTCAACAACCAAGCGGCAATTATTTTTTGTCTTGATGTAACATCGTATTCTTCAAAAGGATGGGGAGAATCATTCACAAGTAATGCAACTATGGAAGTGCTTAATCACGGATTTAACAATAACATCGTTTTCAAGCAATGTCATTATTCATAAACAACTCTCTGTACATAAAATCATTAACGACACGTTTGATTTGGTACTGAACAGTTTATTGTTTTATATAGTATTGTGATGTACTTTGATAAATTCATAAATGACTTCGAACAATTATTATGTGAAAAAAATAGTCTTGACTGTTTGACTTGCACAAGGGTCATCCAACCGGTTACCACGTGTTAACCAATAAAGATTAACTTAATTTGATTTATCTAAAACATTGTGGAATATATTTCGCTGAGCTTAAAAAGTTGATAAATATTGATGCTAGGTAACTTTTATATTCAAGTTAGTAGTAAGCACGTGGATTGCACGTCTTATGTATCGAATTAATAATATTTGTAGTATTTTTGAGTTGCTAATACTGTTTTTTAATTAATTAGTCATTGTTTGGTGTACATTTTTGGAAAAAAAAATGCATTTTTACTGTTGATGTGATAGAGAATATGTGGTTGAAAAAAATAAAAATTATTGATGTGATGAAATATATTATTTTATTGAAAAATGTGTAGTTAAAAATGAGTAGAAGAATGAGAGTGAAAAATTAACGTGGCTCAAACATGGCCTTAAGGTAATTGATAATATTCAAGAAAAAATTAAAATTGTAATATATATAAATAAAAGTTTTTCCATTTCGAAGTCGGTACGTTTTTCCTTTCTCAAATATAAGAAAGAACTTTTCGATTCCGTCCTTCAACAATGTCGCTTGGAAATTACTTCGCTAAAAACATTATAAGAAAATAATCTAGTTGTCTAATAGTGAAACTTGTATAAAATAAATATTGGCTAATTCTAACATTATATAATACATCTCCATCACACGAAATTAGTTTTAAAATTTCAACAAGACCGTTCTTATTCCTGTAGATCTCAATGGAACTTTTTCGAAGAATGAATATTTTTATAATCCACTTCAAATGCATGCAGTTGTCTTATAAAGATATAATCGCAATTTTTGTTTAATGACATTAATCTCACAAATATAAAAACAAATTTAAAATATCATAACAAAAAATATACATTAACAATTAACAAAACAAAAAAGTTAATATTTTTCAAATTAAACCGACAACCTGATTCATTTTGTTGATCTACTGATGAATCATACATTGTTTCTGTTAGTGTTTTCGAAAATGTTGTATTCAACTGTGATGTTTCTAGCATACAAAATAGAAAAGTCATTGATATGTTAGTTTAGTTAGTTTATCAATATTAGAAAAAAAAAATCATATAGCAAATATAGGATATATCATGCAAATATAATATCATACAACACGTCTTTATCAGAAATATGATTGTGCTCAAATACAAATACGATTCAGCTATGCATATGTTGTTTTGAAAAAAATCATGCAAATATAATATGATTGTTTTGAAAAGTTCTAACTCACGACAAATTGTTTTCATTGACAACAGTTCTTACATTTAACCCACAATAAATTGCTTTCATTAACAACAATTCTAAAATAAGAAATGTTGATTTTTATAACTATAATGATTTTAATTATGTTTATTACATAGTATATGTACTAACACAAAGCAGCCATACATCTCCCCTCTCATTTATTTACATTAATTATAAAAATAATCATCTCTTAATCCCCTTCACATGCTCTCCATTGACAGAAAATTCAAAAACGTAGCTTCAACATACTATTGACATCTTCCTTCATTGTACATTTTCTTTGTATATTGGAATTGTTAATGACGAGTGTGGATGATTTAGAATTTCAACATATATTACAATGTTATAATAATTTATTTAGTTTTATATAATGATAAGAATATAACGAAAAATAATTGAGGACTTAAGTGTGACAATGAGCAAAGATTATAAATGCTTATTACAATTATAATGTTGCGTAGTTAATAAAAGTTTGAATATAATTACCTTATCATTTTGTATTCCATCTTTATCTTAACTTTTGCATTTTGGAATTCATATTATAACTACCAATTAAAACAACTTTTAAATGAGAGTAAATATAACATAAAATAAAATTTTATCAAATTATATAGTAATATTCTGTATGCATTAATGTTATTAATTAATTATTAACAAAACTAAAATTAAATAAGTGTATATTGAGTATATGGCTAAATATGTAAGGAATTAATGTTATATTGTAGATATGCACTGAGCAACACTTTATAGTCTCTGCTCATCTCTAAAGATTGCTTATTTCAAAGTAACCAAAATATGCATCTTATTTGGAAATTTGCCCAATAAATAATCTACTTAATTAACTTTTTGGCTTAGCCAAACAAGCTATTAAGAACTAGGTAACTGCTAAATTTAATAGCTTATGCTATTGGAGAGTAGACACATTTAGGTTAAAACCTCATATGCTCATCATACTTTTTAATAACCATTTGAAAATATAAAACTTTTATTTCAGCAAAATCAGTAAACAATCACAGACTCTGGTCCGAGACAAGAATATAGACAAGAAATCTGATTATGTTTAATGACAGTACTCTTGAACAATGGATCGAACAATCAATGGTATCCTTACGAAGTGTGATCCATCCTCCCATAACAAATTCCCAAACGAGTATGTTCCTTGTACTCTTAGCATGGAGCAGAATGTTACCTTGAACTTTAGTTTCTTCATATCAGAATTGAATGCCAGAATAGGGGGTTCCACCATCACATCTGTTCCCGGGGGAGCTTGAATTGTAGCAGTATAAATCGACAGATCTGGACCGACATTTGTCACAATTCTTGAAACAGTCATGCAGTTCTTTAACTGGGGAATGATGATAGAAGGCAAATTAAAGTTGGCTAGGAAGTTGGCAGTTCTTCGACAAGGAGCATTAGTCCGTGTCAGCAAGCTGATGGCTGTTGCATTATAGCCCATTGCACATAAAAAACGAGCATGATCTTTGGCATCCAGGTCATATATGAGACCTGGATCAATAGCTTTGTTAGGATTGACATGGCCACCACCATAGTCAAATGGGTCGGCCTGCTTGTGTGGAGCTCCTTCAGCAACAGCTGCCTGACCATATTCATCTGTTAAAGAGGCTGTACACAGAGGACAAACGGACAACCATTGAGTTGCTTGAAAAACTAGTTCTATTTCGCTAAGCATAAAAAAGTTACAACTAATTAACGTTTTGTCTCCAAAACATGGATTTTTTTCCCACATGTATCTGGTTGGGTGGGGTTAGTTAGCATTCATCACTACCTTGTCTACTGTGTTTCCCAATATGAAAAGAGAACTTACTTTTTCCTTAAATCTCGGAAAGAATGGACTGAAAGTAATTTTAAAGTAACTTTTACCTCATAGTCAATGTAATAACTTCCTTATTTTCAACTTTCACAAAAAGGGAATTTATTTACTTTCTGGTTAACTTTTTAAGCTTAGGCAAACTTGCTCTAAGCCAACTCGTAAACGAAGTACTATTTTACCTGTGGTGACCAGGGCAGACTTTATTGCAGCAGGACTCCATGACGGGTGGATGGCTTTCAGAAGAGAGACAATGGCAGATATGTGGGGACACGCCATGGAAGTTCCAGAGGCAAACTTGAATTTGAATGGATGAAGATGATTCTCAATGGCACCGGATGGCTGGGCCGCTGCAGCAGCCGACCAGGAGGCTAGAATATCAACCCCTGGAGCAGCAATATCAGGCTGCAGAATATAATTAAACATGTTTATTCAAAGAGCATGTGGTGTAAGTTTACTACAGAAAATCACCATCTGTATCCCATTACCTTCAGCACGGTAGGAGAGAGGGAACTTGGTCCTCGAGAAGAAAATAGTGCTACATTTGGGGAGACCTGCTGCCCCACAACTGTCCTTGGAAGGTTAAACTTTACAATAGGATTGCTGCAATATAGATTTTGCTTTTCCTTTTAAGTCGTATCTTGTAATGAGAGGTACGGTACTTATAAGCAGATCTAATATGATCAATGTACTCATTTAGGCTATTTTTGCATAATGCTGTCTAAATTCAATAATGCAAAATAACGAATTAATACAAAGTAGTCCCCAGTTCATTCTGCAGTCATCATGTACACAAAAATATTTAGAAAAGTAAGCATGGAAAAAATGGTGGCTACCTGGTTGACCCTATGTATGTTAGCAGAGATGTTCCTATTGTTAAGTCTACTTGAGCACAGGGGACATCCAAACACAAACTAACTTCTTTAGTTTGAAACTTTGCAAAGACGAGTCCAATTCCCTGAACATTTTTCACAGTTCTAGCAGCATTGACTGGATACTTTTGGAGTCGAGATTCAAAACAAAGGAGGACCTTCCCCCTCGCTAAAGTGGCATTTAGGGAATCAGCGACGCAACTTCTGTTAAAGGAATACATGGTTCATACAAGATTTTGCGTAGGCAAAATTCAAATTCTAGTGGAAGGTATTTCACCTTGCATCATCTTCATACGCATCAGTAGACATGATGTCTTCTCCGTACACAATGGGATAGAACTTTTCAAGATCCTTATCCATGTACAATGCTTGACCCTGAGAAAAGTGAAAAGAATTAGCATGTTAACATTAGAAACAAAGGCCTAATGCCACAACAACCATATTGTGACACAAAACGAGCTCTAATTCTCGCTCGCATGAGTACGCAAGAGTAGAATTTTTTGAATTCTGTTAAGCATTTGGTTTTATAGATACAGGGATTTTTTGAATTCTGTTGAGCATTTGGATTTATAGATACAGAGGGCATCCCAAATTTAGATTCAGTATTTTCAGGTAAGCTCTCCAGTCAAAGGGAACTTATGGTTGGATAGGCTCTGATAAATGTCTGCCAGCCTTGCATATAACTCATTGCAAGCGTAAATGGATACATGGATGTGTAATGGATGCAAGTACCATAAAAGTTTGATTGTTCCCCAAGGTTATTGTAATAGGAAAAGCTCTATCAATGGTGCTTGCTGCAACAGTGATCACCCAGGGAGCCGTATTTACAACTGTTTCAGGATAGGGACCATTATTTCCACCAGAGCAGACTACAGAAATTCCATTAGCCATAGCGTGGAAAGAACCAATTGACACTGTATCATCAACATAAGTTGAAAGAGGAGGCAATGAACCTAGAGACATTGAAATCACATCCACTCCATCCAATATTGCATCATCAAATGCAGCAAGAATATCAGCCGAACTGCAGCCACCGGTAGCCCAACAAACTTTGTACACAGCTATCCAAGCTGAAGGAGCACCTCCTCTGGCAAGTCCCTGTCCTAATCCCAAAACATTTGCATTTCCTACCCAAGCACTGGCCACTGTAGATGATGTGTGTGTCCCATGGCCTGTTGCATCTCTGGGAGACAGAAACTCAGAGCCATCAGATGTGTTCAGCTTTCCAAATTCAGCCTCATATCCTTTGATATACCAGCGAGCGCCAATTATTTTCCTGTTCCATATAAGCAGGATTGGGTTAATTACATTTTACCATACTAATAACTAATCAAAACCGTTCCTCCTACTCATAAATTTGACATCTTATTAGACAAATAATCGTGACCTTTAATTTAAGTAAATTCAACGCTCAATATCATATGGATCTCAAGTGGTTATAACAAACTCTTTCATGATCTTAGTGAAATACATATTGAGCGTTGGATTAACTTAAATTAAAGGTCACGATTATTTGTCAAATAAGCGTATCAAATTTCTGAGTAGGAGGAACGATCCCGATAACTAATAAGTTAACAACTATGAAAACTAACGTATAAAAACAAGAATTAACTTATTTTAAAAATTTTCAACATGTTTGAGTGCCTCCAAACCACTATTATCTGGCAATTCAACTCAGTTTCTTTCATTATTTTCTTATGATATCACCTATACTCTCCTGTAGTGTATTCAGAATGCTATTAAATTGATCCGGATTTTTCAACATCTTCATTATTGTGGCTGCTTGGACAGAACACATGAAAGAACAGCTTGCAACCCTAGGATAAAAGATGTCATTTATGACCAGAAACCCCAATATATAAAATATGATGAATGCCGAAGCAGATATACAAGGAAATGATGGACATCCTTGTCATCTGACCTTCTAAATGGACAAGTACCTGTCAGGCGTTTGACATTTGGACTAGGTTCTTGGACACATTTGATATTTAACAATGATCACAAACTTAGTAAGTGCATCGAGGATGTCTGATTTGTTCTATAACAATTTAAAAAAATATCTAAATATTCATTTGAACCTATCGATTATATTATATTTCATTTTACCAATGAAATGAAGAAGATAACAAATTGTAAATATTTTGTTCGAAACACATGTAAAAAATTTAGATGTTTGATGAACCAAGCATTTGGACACATACACACATCCATCAGCCATACTCAAGTTCTGAGCAATGCAGATGGACAGAGATATAGGAAATGAAGCACCACATATGACTATTCAACACAAAGTTTAGATGTAACTGGATGGAGATCAAACTCTGAAGTCATTTTACCTGTTACAGTTTGATCGATTGAATTCCTCGCCTTCCTGGCATATCCCCTTCCAACGAGAAGGAACAGCTTTCATTTCATTGTCTTTGAAGCTTTCAGATTCAGGCCATATCCCTGTGCTAAACAAAAAAATGGATGAAAGATTAGACCAATTTTCTTACTTCCATCAGCTTGGGTGCATTTTCACTCTTACCAGAATCTAGGATGCCAATAATAGACCCAGCGCCAGATTGACCTCTCAAGAGAATTCCATTGGGCAATTGGGGATTGATTTGCAGAAAATCCCAACTTCTTGTTGTGTGCAAATTGAGAATTCGATTAGGAACTACACGAACAACTCCGTGCAAACCTGATTTTATCAGTGGAAAAAGATCTTACCAACAGTAAAGTGAAGTCGCAGCATCTCAGACAAGCTAATGTAGATCATCTATTGAGTCACCTGCAACAATTCTGGCCTGAAACGGAGTTAAGACAGCAGCAAATCCTGAGAATCCATGTGTGTAGCTGTACAAAATTGATTCCATGGCGGTCTTTTTGCTACCGACAAGAATCACACAACATTACTTTTATTGCAATTAGGATTGATAAAATGTGATCAATTAAGACTAAATTGATTTAAAAGTTCATTCAGCTGCTATTTGCTTGTGTCAAAGCAATTAGTAGAGACATACAGATACGAATCAATAGACAGAGGCCAGTATGATTAGGCTTATACCCTCCAAGAATGTGAGAGAGGAGCTCATGGTGGGAATCTTTAACAAGCTCAGGCACATCATGGGGTTTATCTCCCATATAAACAATGTAAACCTGTATATAACCAAACAATTTGTCTATCAATTAGGATTTTCAATCACTCCATGAAAAGATGAATTACTTCGAGTTTCCTTTCAAAGATTCCACCATGCCACTCGTAACCGCATAGGAGAATAAAAAGAAATAAACAAAGTAAAATGCAACTTTTATAACATAAATCAAGAAACTGAAGAAAACTCACATTACTGGAAAATGCAGCAGTAAATTGGTAAACTGCAAGTAAAATAGTACAATAAGCCAAAGGAAGAGCCATAGTTAATGAAAACTAACTCAAAAGCTAAGAATTTAAATACAGTCCATAGAGTTAATGGTGAGAGTGTATTTAGTGGGTGATGTCCGAGTCTAATTATTCTCAAGTCTACATACCTAACATCCATCAATTTTAGAGGTTTCTACTATTGATTAACAGATTTTCCACAGATTTGGTACCCTGTAATCTGATGGTTGCATAGCATGAAAGGGAAAGCTCCTGAAAAGTCTCTGGGATTGGAAAAAAGGTGGCCATTTTGGTGAAAACTGCCAAATTCAATTCCCACAATTGGGACAGCAGGTAGTGTTGTCACTTCTTCCATTTGGTGCACGAGTCACTTTCTTTTTTCCGTGCCATTATTTCTTCTAGAAAAACCTAACAACACAGTTTCAATTCGTGTGATTATGCAACACGTATTAGTGAAGATTTTACCACTAATCAAATGAATTTCTCAAATTAACATAGTATTACATAAATATTTTCTTCAGATTGATCCACTATTTAACAAGGCAAAGGAAACGATGTCATGGAACATTAAAATTTGAAAAAAAAATATTAAAAAAACTTCAATCTGGCAGTACGAACACTGAAAGGAACGCAAAATAAAACGCCAGCTTCGAAATTTATTTTCAAAATATGAATTAATCCATGTGCTATAGAAATAAAAGAATTCCTACTTTAGGGTTGATAGTTTTGGATTATTATGAAAAAAAGAAAAAGAAAAAATAGTATCTTTAAATAATAGTTTTCTTGATCAAACCTTGAGATGTTCATCCTCCACTTGAGCTGAAATCTAAATAGTCATCGACTAATTTCGGACGAATTTATTGGATTTAACTCTGGAATTACAAATTTCTGGTTCAAGATTGCATGCAGTTTCGAGGCAAGGAAGGGCGCCATTTTTTCTCGATGCTGTTATATATATATTTTTGTTATCTCTCTCTTTCTATTTACCAGTAAGTCCAACAAAAATGCTATTATACATCAGGACGGATCCAGGACTGATTTACATGCCGGGTTATAAGAATTTTATTTTTGGAAAAATTATACAAAATTAGGTATTTAAAAATTGATTTAAAAAAAAAAAAGTTTAAAGTTTATTTATTCAAAAATCAGATATCCTAAATCATTTTTCTCACTCTACATCTCCCCTTCAATCTCTTCTTCTCTCCTTTCTTTTACCTCTGCGCTGCGACCATTGAAACTCCGACAATCGACGACGGAGTTACACCGGCCAATACACACTCTCTCCTCCCACAAGTGCCGCTACCAGATTGTCACCATCTTCTTCCAATCATTGTGATGGGCGACGCTCATCTTCACGTGGGGTAGCAAAGCACGGCGGCTCTGTTCGTCGCTGCACGCAGTGCTTAGAGCGTCGCCCAACGGGAATCTGAATCAACGATGGCATGATGAAGGCGATTGGGTCAACATCTGAATAGGTGCAGTCTAGATGGTGTCGTCGGGCTGCGCTGTACGGCCACGCCAGTCGCCGGCAATGGGCGATTTTTGTGTGTAAACGTCGATTGTATTGTTACGAAGTGTGCGGTAACGATGGTGTTTTGTTGGGTGTATTTGGTGGGGGTTTCTGGCTATGGTTGTTGGGGCCTGGTGGCTGTGATGGCTTCTAGCGGTGGTTGTGTAGGCGGTGGAGCCGTTGGTTATGTTGGTGAGGTTGTGGGTCGGGTATTGTTGGTTGTGCATGTGGAGGTGTCGACCGTGCTGTCGACAATGATGGTTGTGGCACGGTGGATCTAGGTAGGATACGGGCAGTAGACGTGAGTCTGGTGATGGGCTGGTGTGATCTGTTTGTGGTGGTATGTGCGGTGGTGTTGTTAGTGCGGTGTGGTGATGTTGGTTTTGCAAAGGCGACGGTGTTGGTGGCTGTGGAATAGTGTTTGTGACCAACTATTTGTTGATCTGTGACCAGTATTGTTGGTGAATCGGGATAGAGGGTCGGGTATTTTTGTGTATGTAACCAATAATTTGGTCGTTTGCGACCATTAAATTGGTTAATTTGTGACTACTAAACAATGTGACTTAAAAATTATTAATTTATGACCTACAAATTTATTAATTTGTGACCAATAAAAGTAATCTGCGATCTATAATTTGATATTTTGTGACCATGAAATAAGTTGTGTGACTTATAAATTTCGTGATTTGTGACCGATGAACAAATTGTAACTTAAAATTTTAATTTGTGATCGATAAACTAACTGTGACTTATAA
>CAIGRB010000233.1:0-28411 GCA_903798255.1 Fraxinus quadrangulata | reverse complement strand
ACGGCGGTGCAGTCGAAGTGGCGGCGCTTTCTTGGGGTGACACACGTAACATGGAGGCTATAGGAAGAGAGTTTGATTTGATAATGGGGTCTGATTTAGTGTACCATGATCATCTTTACGAGCCTCTGCTTGAGACCCTCAAATTTTTTTTGCTAAAAAGTGAGAAAAGGATTGTGTTTTTGATGGCTCATGTGAAGAGATGGAAGAAGGAGTCTGCATTCTTCAAGAAGGCTAAGAAGTTTTTTGATGTTGAGATTATACACAATGATGAACCCTGCGATGGGGCTAGAGTTGGAGTGGCTGTGTATCAATTTGTTGGGAAATTTGGTGCAAAACTAAATCCGAAATCCATTGACCTTTAACGCAGCCAATGAATTTAAGAACTTCGGCGTCATTTATTTTGCCAAACATGATTTTAAATTACTAATTTGCATACATTTTAATTGTTTATTGGAAACCACAGACTTGAGGGTGATTGTGACTTGAATACATGAATTGCATAAGCATAAGCATAATCTAATCTAAATTTGGTCTAAAAAAACAAAAATCAAATCAAATTCCATCTTATACGAATTATTATAACCTCATAAATCGTGACAAATACCCGCAGTTCAACGGATTGTACAAATAAACTCGTGAATTAGTAAAATAATTAGTTTCGGTGAGTATTCTTTTACAACAAAATCAACTTTCAACTACCACAGTGAAACTCAAAATACAAAACATCTATACACCATTCAGAATGCAAACCTCGCCTTCAAGAAGAAATGTACAAGAAACGGCGACGTTTATGATTCATAGATTGATAACTTCAAGGAAACAATGCTCTTTAATCGTGCATTTATACCGAAAGAGGTAGCAGTTCTCAAATAAAACAAATAGGGCTTCACTTTCCATGGCTCGCGGATCACATTGAAGATGTTACTTACCACAGTAGACATGATGATATGTTTATTCGCCAAAAACAATATACTCACTGTCATCTCTTCCGCAATGGAGACCCTTTTACGACAGCCTTCATATTTTGTGAATCTTTGAAGCATACAAAGTGCACAATTGTCTCGTCATTGCGATAAATAGCGAAGATGCTAGTATCTTTCTTTTTGTTGCAAAGAGAGCACATGCTATCGCTGGTGATCTTCACAGTGTTCTTTCTTTTTGTTTAGAGTTCGTCTTTCATCTGTTACATACCATTGGCCATTAAATTAAAAGACTGATGCAGGAAAACCAGAGCAAAGTAAATTCAGATTATGCTCTGAAAAAAATGAACATTAAAGAGAGGTAAACTTTAGATTGGTTTCTTTCCTCATTATTTAAGACCAAGCATTTAAATGAGTTCTAGGCATGCTCTCAACTCTACCAAATCCATATTATACTAAACACGCAAGGGAAACCCAAGTGACAAAAGGCTATTGCACTATGGACTTCGGACTGAAAAAATACCATAGCCATCCATGATTACACTATTTCAATTTGCCTAATCTATTGTCAGAAAGAACAAGCAGTTCACAGCGTACAGTTTGAATTAGAAAAGCCACCAGCCGTGCCCTTTTGGTTAGCATGGCATGCTTCAAAGAACAGAATATAGGGAAAGGATACATATAAATATAAGAAAGAAAAGTATGTTTCCCCTGTTTATACCCGTGAATATTTAGAAGCAAACACACCTGTAGGTTTTCACTCTCTCAAGCTCTTTATCACTGAAAAGTTCCGGTATGCTTCACTGGATTTTCTCAAAAGTGGTCCAAGAAAAGGAAGCAAGAAGGAAAACTTTTACCATGATGGAAAATTTTAATAAAGATTTACTACCAGGAAAAGGCAGCTTTTGCCAAGCGAGAGATTATAAACAAATATGTATTGCATAGCTCATTCATCCCAACGAACACTGGGAACAAATGATGACGGTAGATACATATTACATATGGTTGTAGGTGAAGTACACAGCAAGAGCATTCCCTTCAGCTTAGTATCCCTAGGAAGAAGCCTTAAGGCCTGTGCTTCATTTATTCGATCCCATCTTTTGCTCAACAAATCAAGGATATAATGTTAGAAGTTACTTCTTCACTGACGTCATTCACCATCACCATCACTCCTCCCACAGTCAGTGCCACTTCCACTGGTTCTAGTGTCCTCGGCTCCTTGGCAAAGAGCATTACAGGACAGGAAAAACTTCAGCATGAAAAAGTACCTTACGAACGTATATGGACAGAGCAAGCTCATGTTGATTCATTTTTCCCAAAAGAATTGCACATTCTTCATACAAAGCATTTGGGGGAAGATGCTTCAACAAAACCTCTGGGTTATACCCAGAGATACTATACAAAGCAGACAAGAGTTTCTTCCTCAGGAGAATAATTATTCTCATCCCATTTTTGCTGAGAATTAAGATCTGAATACCAGTCGAGCATTTTTGAGAGATAGATTTGAACCTGCCATGCAGCAGAAGATTACTTTAAAAGAAAATATCCATATCTAATAGCACAGCACCATTTAAATAAGAAAACAACAAAGTTCAATCCAGCTAATTTGGTCGTGGGAACAAGTGGTATATACAGAATGGGGATATTTTTTTATTTTTATTTTTTTGGAAATTGAGGGGAAGAGGTTTGCAAACTTCTCCTAGAGGAGCAACCCTTGGTGCACAGTTGCCAATAATTACATGCATATTTTTTCCTTGGAAATAGTTTATCTTTCATTAAAAATCAAGAACATGAAAGCTACCATCTAAAGTAGCTAAAGAAAATGTAAATTCTTTACCATTTCATTCTGGAGATTGCCTGAAATGCTACTTTCATTCATTGCAAGCATAAGTTCCAACATGCAGCCTGGATGTTGGAGCATTATGTTTTAAATAAGAGTTGACCAAGTCCGCTGGAATCTTCCCTGACAAGAATAGCTCAATAGTTTGGGTTGGACAGCTTTCAAGAACAAGCATGGAGAACTCTAGGACAAGCATGGAGTCTGTCCCACAGAGAGGCTGCAACAACGATATAATCAGAATCAAAGATATTTATCAAACTAAGTACTCAGCACCCAAATAAACAATTGTGAAGAAAGAAAGTGAATGATGGAGGTGACATCGTTGGAGAACAATGTTGGGACAGGGTGAGAAGTAATAAAAATACTTGCCTGGAGTACTCAAGTTGTAACTGCATATTATTATAACTAGCACGTTGATTCCTGTGGATTTATTATGTAAAATGCAGAAACACATAGGTACTCTACTTTAGAAGACACAATACTTGGACTAAAAATGGTAATCTCACATGTTTGGCACATTGATCTTTATTTATACAAACTCCACTAAACCCACGTTTTCCCCCTGGACTGAATCTGGAGATGATGTAGCATTTCCTAGTAAATATACTGAGATGGGATGCCTGCAAAAGATGATTATCTATATGCATGACACACTATAATACTTGGTAACAGAAAAAGGAGGTCTTAATCTATACATAAGGAGACAACTGAAAGCCAGTTATAGTGTCTTCAATACAATGCCAAAAAAAAAAAAAAGCCCACAAGCCAAATGCATCACATTGATATATCTACCAATGTACAATAAAGAATTGACAAAAAAGATGATGAATAGTTCAAATAACTTATAATGGTAAACATGTCATCGTCTTTTTGTTTCAACACATCCTATATTCAGCCACCTAGGAGAAGTTTATTTCACAGTAGCTTAGAGCTAAGCCCACTTCAATAATCTAATTTCTATTCGAACAAGGGAATCCAAATGATTTCATAATTTACAATCACCATGATATAACATAATAAAAGGTCAATCAGTATAAGTCAACTTTTACTTTGAGATATACAATAATCATTTCGGGCTTGAACTTCTGGGTGAGCTCTGGCGGTGGATGGTCTGAATTTGAGCCTACAACTAATTTATGGAGAAGCTTGAGAGCTTCACGATGCATTACGTTGCATTTGTAAAGTTCTAGCAGACACGCATACCGATTCCTTTTTTGCAGAAATTACTCGCATATTTTTACATCGCAGTAATTAAGACCCTTCAGCAGTTCCAATCAAGCTGAAGATTGTCCAGTTAAAAGAAAAGCCTGAAGCAAAGCAGCGTCCACCGTATCTGCCGTATCCGTAGCAACTGAACAGATGGGAATATTTGATCGTCCCTGTGAAATCCCATTAACAATAATTGGATGATAATTTGGACTTCTAGGTTCCACTATTACATGTTGAATGGCTATCCAACCATTACTGACATAGTCAACTAAAGAAACATCATTTCAAAAGTTAGAATTAGAAAATCAAATATGCTGGTTTTGTTTAAGAAAGCATAATGCAGCAGAGTCTCACATAATGAGCAATAAATGCTGAAACCTGATAATTCACATCTACAAGTCAAATAAAATTCCAAACTCTTTTAACTCATACAAACAGACTTTTTTTTTTTTCATGTATGAAATAAAAAAGAAAAAAAGGAAAACCATATCTGTTTGTATGACAGTGTCGGCCCTTTGAGACTGTGGCTAGACCTAAGTCAAGCCCCGGCTGAAGAGTTGACTCGAATGTTAAACTAATCAACTAAAGCAAAATTTCACTCGAGAGACGTAATTAACTAAAATCAGAAAATCAGATCTAACATTTTTAATAGGTATTTTGTTAATTTGCTTATTGAGAAATTGATTATGCAGTGATTAAGTAAAATCATGAATCCCAACCACCCTCAACATCCACATTTTCGATCATTTTTAGGTCTATCATCTTTGTGAAGTTTTTAGTATTTTCTTTATTTTCAAGATCAAGATTCTATTGTGCTTTTTTGTTAGAATTGAATTAACTATTGTGTAATTAAAAGTAAATATTTTTCTAGGGATCAACAACTCGGACTCATAATCCACTTTATTATTGGAATGCGATTCATGGACTTACGATTAGTAATTTTAGCCAAAAAGTTTTAGCCGTCGTCACTTGGGAATGTTTTACTTTAATTTCCACTTTAGTTAATTTCCGTTTTAAAATTTTTTATTTTTATTATTATCATTTGTTTTTAAATTTGTTTTGTATCTTTTGGCTAACCCCTACAGTTTTGATTTCTCATGTGTTTTACATTATTTTCATGTACTTTTCTGTTATATATGCATGAAACTAACGATAGGAAAGTGACAAAATTTCTTGCAATAAATAATCTCTACATGGACTTTGGATATATGCTTGAAGAAGATCCAAATTATGAAATCTGTTACGCGATGCATTTTATTATGCAATACTTGTATTAAAGCAATGACGCAGCAATGTTAAAACTTCTTTGGTTTCAACTATACTTAAGTTTTCGACAGCAAGGACTTGATAAATCTGATAAGATTTACGTGTTCGTGAGAGATTATGTATTTGGTAATTGGGATGAGGACATCATACTTGTGTAACCTCTCCTATTGAATGAAATCATACTTACAAAGTATTATCACGAACTTGTCAAGTTAGATGAAAGCAACTTGCCTATGGGAGATTACATGTACTAGGACGGATTTCAAAGGTGGGGGTACAATCCGCTTGAAAGATCTTATAGGAAAGACTATCAATCACTCAATCTGAAAAGATATCAACTATTGATAAAGAGCTCAAAGAGAATGACAAATTAATTACAAAATAACTGATCGAAGATATTGCAATCAAAGAAGATAAAATTAACATATATACTTTTGACTTTATTGATTGCCCGAAAATTGATTTTATGATTAAGTCAGATGAGGAGGTGGAAGTGTACATAGTTGGATTTAAATTGGATGAAAGAGCAAAGTCATATTAGATTGAAAGGAGCAGTGAAAACATTTGGAGAATAAATGAGAAATTGAGCAAAGCCAAAAGAAGAAAACTATGCAAGGCATTTAAAGCTTTATTTAGATGTCCATGATTCAAAGTGCTTCAAAGTCGAACTAAAGACTAAAAAAAATGTTTATTGGGAGGTAACCCAATTTTCTAACTCTTTTACCTTTCATTTTTATCATTATATATAATGTTATAGTAAATCATTTTTAGAAGTCCTAGGTTGATCATAGTTCTCAACAAGTTTGAGGGTTCATTTCGACTATGTTGGTCACACTACCAACTTTGATTTTGATCCATATAATTTACTCATTTCTTATGATTTTTTAAGATCCCACAAGTTATTCTGTGTGATGCTTGTTGAAGGAAATTGTTTGAAATCAAGTCGAGGCTAGATCACAAGTTTGGGGTCAATTAGAAATGAACCATTCAAGAGAATCACAATCCCAAATCTAGCTTAAGCACCTCTTCACCAAACGTCCAACCGGGGAAGTTTTTGTTAACTCCTCTTCTTTTGATTTTGTTCTTTTCCACATAGAGCACAATGGGTAATTCAAGTTTGAGGGTGATTTTTTATTTTATTGTGGTTGTGGTTGACATGTAGATAGACTTCTTGTTTAAGGATGGTTTGATGTTTAAATTTTTATTGATTCATAAGTTATGACCAAACATGCTATTTGTGACTAATTTTTTTGAAAAAAAAAAATATTGCTTATCTATGTAAGATTAAAGATATTTTGAGCACAATAGTCATGACCAATTTTTATATAGGTGTGAAAATTATTGATTGACGGGGAAAGTTTTGAATTGGTAAAACTAGGTTGTGAGTTATGTATAAATTTCTATCAATTGACATGCTCTTCTATACCACTTTACCCAATTGCAAGTTAACATTGGGAGTATCAAGCCAGTAAAGGAGTTTATTTGGGAATGTGTTGATTTTATGCATGTTGAAAATATTTGTGTGGAATGTCTTTGTGTAACAAGTATAAACTATGCGATGACTATATGCTGGGGAACTAAACCTCGTAAATTTTATTGCTAAAAGAGGGCATTGCACTTGTTAGTTCTTGTATTGCTCTGTAACTTTTTTTTTTTTTTACTCGAGTTAGTAAGTTCATAGAGATATCTCGAAATCCAATACCCTTTGGTCTTAAAAAAATTGGGAAATTATTGACCCAAAACTCGTTACACGGGTCAAAAAGAAAGTTTAAAGGAGTGAGGTCAATCATGAGTTTTAATTGAAATTTTTGATAGAAATTGTGCATTTGTAATTGAGATAGGGGCTTAGATAACTAGTAGTTTGAATTACCTAGAATAAGCTTAGGTGTCGAAACACTCAAATTTTGGAAAAAAATCATCATATGAGTAGATGTTGACAATGTTAGTCTAACCACCCAACCATATTAAAGCACGAAAAGGAAAAAGAAATTAGAGAGCAACATTTAGATTAGCACCTCGAAAAAATATAAGTACTTATTTGAAGGATGTGAATATCATAAATGAGAAAGGAAATAAATGACCACTAAGGTTAAGATTGGAACCAATTTGAATTATTTCCTCTTTACACACTATAACAAAAATAGTCATTTGCAACACTGAAAATGCAACATTTGTTTATAAATGTTGCTAAAATAGTCTTTTGGCAACATTTTAATAAGTGAATGTTGCCACTGGTTAATATAAATGAGTTTTAGCAACGTTTTTTTAGAAAAAATGTTGCGATAGACCCCCTTTTTGCAAAGTTTATTGAGAGTTGTGGAAGATTTTATTTTTTTCGCAACGTTTATCAAATGTTGAGACTTTTCTCAATGTTTGATAAACGTTGCGAAAAGTCTACTTTTGCAACGTTTGATAAACGTTTCGCAACGTTTGGTGAACTTTGCTTATAAGCTACCTTTTGAAACGTTGCAAAAAATAAGTGTATACAATTTTTTGGCCCATTTCAATCCTAACCCAACAACCCACAAAATACTAAATCTAAAACAATTTTGCTTGATGAACATAGGGGTGACTTGTTCAATCTAAAACCCGCCAACCCGAACTAAAAAGAATGTTCTGGACAACACCCTAAAACCCAATCCGGCTAATCTCTCTCGCTTTGCCCTGAAATCCTCAAATCGCCAACACAAATCCGGCCAAATCCATTTAATCCAATATCATCTCTCATTGAAGGAGATCCCGAATCGACAAATCCATAACTGAAGGCTAAATCCACATATTCTGGGACTTGAATATGGCGTCTCAGTCTCGCCACAGAACCACAGAAGAAGACGGCCTCTAAGTCTCGCCGCCTTCCACCACCGACCACCGGTGCCTCTCATCTATTTGGTTAGTCTTTGTACTTTTTCGGAGTTTTTTTAGAATTCCGGGTAGATTGAATTCCTTGGACTACGATTTGAGCTAGTTGTATGAAAAAAAAAATTTGGAGTTTAGTTGGCTTTGGTTGAAGTTGAGCTTCATCCATAACATAGGAATGTTGGATGAAATTATAATCAGATACTTTGTTTGAAGTTTGAACTCTATTAATTATGATACACTTTAATCATGTTTGGGTTCCATTCTTAAAAAATTCATTTTTAATCAATTTTTTCTAATAAAACCACACATTTTTAACCACACTCATTTTTTGAAGTCAAAACCTAGTGTTTTCGGTTTTGTTGCGTGTCTTCATTTCGAAATAGGACAAAAATGTTAGGAAAAGATGATTATTGGGATTTAATGTGCTGTGGTTGATTCAAGGCTTCATGGATTTGAGTTGTTTTCTAACTGCTGTGTATTTTCGATAAAAACATACTTGGATGTCACCATTATTGATGCTGGGACACTCATCCTTAATTATCCCGTGGCAATGGACCTCTAGTTTGAATTATCTTTAATTGTCATCAAGGATTCTAAAAGAAAAAAATGTAGCTATTCCTTTTTAAATGAATGATTAACCTTGTAGAAAAATGTGTTATGAATCTGCAAGAACGTTCTCATGATTAATGATCACAAGAAACTTTGTTTGCTTAAATAAATTATTCTTTATCCATGCACAGTAATAAGAAATATAAAAAAGCAAATGTCTTTATTATAGGGTATGATGAACTAAACAGTGCCAACTTGTAAGCTTAAAGCTTATTGTGAATTATGGATGTGAATGTGAATATAATGCTAAGACCTTTCACTTGCAGACTCATGCTTTCTTTAAAACTAGTGTTCATGATGTATATGCTGTTCGTGATGTTTCCACTTTTCCGTTGAAATTGTATGGTGAGATGAGAAGAGTAGAACATGTAGATCATGCTCGTAAATCTGCTGAACAAGCTGTCAAGGTACGCGACGCGATGTCTTTATACACACAATTTACTTTAACTAGCACACAATCAGTCGGGTATTCATTTGGGCGCATCTCTAAAGGCTAATAGATAACCTAGCTTATAATCTGGTTGTGAAAATTTGAACCACGCCGAAAGTTAATTGAAACCCCAGAAGATGGCAAAAATAAGATGATAGAAGTTTGATTGGTGATATGCATATGTGACTGTCCAAATATTTGAATAGTCTCACCTCATCTGTGGTGAAACTTAATGCTAGATTATGTGTTTTTTCATCCAGGCAATCTTTGCTAGTGAACAAGGAAAGTCAGTTGATGATTACGATTACGTTCCCTCATTCTATTAGTGGGATTTAATGTGCAGTAGTTTATTCAAGGCATCACGGATGTGAGCTATTTTATTGCTGCTGTGTATTTACGATAAGAGCATACTTAGATGTGGTTAGAAGTTATGTAACTATTACTTTCCAAAAATTAATTTTTTTAGTAAAAAAAAAAAAGTGCATTTGCTAAACCACAATTGCACAGAAAAAAACATATATTTGCATTTACTTATCTTTTTATCTAATGTATCTTTATGTTGTTTAGTGTTGAATAGTATCTTCACATACAATCGACAAAGAGTGACTACACTTATCAAGGTTATTATCTAAAATTAGATATTACGGATCTAGATATCAATTGAAAAATATTTAACATATAATGATCATAAAGTTTAAATTGTAGATTTTTAGAACAATATAGAGATAGAGCCCAAAATTTTGTTGAACGAGCTTGTGAGAATTACAAATTAGAAATGATAGTATGCCCTTGTGTTAAGCGTAGGAATCTAATGCATCACCATTATGATACAATCTATGAACATTTGGTTATTAAGGGTATGAATCCAACATACAATATTTGGGTATTTCATGGAAAACAACAAAGTGAAGCAAATTTGCTCGATGTAGAAATGCCTGAATCACATAGGATGTTTAAGGACTTCTATGCACAACATGATGTAAATCCTGAAAACCTACCCGATGGAAGAGAGAAATAGATTGAAAGATTAGTTGATGATGCTGAAACGATTTAATATCCTGGTTGTAGGGTGTTAACGAAGATGTCAGCTTATGTTGTTATGTTTAAGCATAAAGCTTTACATGTTTTATCAGACAGTGGTATTGATAAATCTATAAATCTTGTTCGAGACATGCTGCTAGAGAACAATTCATTTCCAAACTCATTTCATGAGATGAAAAAACTTGTCAATACATTTGATCTTAGTTATGAGAAGACACATGCTTGCGTGAATGATTGTTGCCTATATAGAAAGGAGTTTGAACAAGCTGAATTATGCCTAAAATATGGTTGCTCAAGATTGAAAGTTAACCAACGAACTTAAAAAATTCAAATAAAACTCTAGCAAAAGTGTTCCGTTATTTTCCTATAATACCAAGACTTAAGAAAATGTTCGGAATAGAAAAGATGGCAAAACAACTGAGATGGCACTTGAGTAATAAAAATTCAGATGGTAAAATTAAGAATCTAGTTGATTCATTGAGTTTGGAAATGATTAATAGAAGGTGACCACATTTTGCATCAGATCCTCCAAATATTAGATTAAGTCTTGCTACTGATTGATTTAATCATTTCAAAGATCTTAGTTCTAAATATAGTTGTTGCCCAGTAATTTTAACTATATATAACTTGTTTCCCTCATTATGCATGTCAAAGGAAATTTTGATGCTGAGTTTATTGATCTCGAGACCAAAACAGCCAGGTAATGACATAAATGCTTATTTGGCACCACTTGTAGACGACTTAATTTTGTTACGGAGTGATGGAGTTGAGATGTATGATGTAGTCACAAAGTCTACATTCAAATTAAAAGCTATTTTGATATGGACAATACATGAATTTCCTGTACATGGAAATATATTTGGATGGCCAGTCAAGGGAAAAATTGCATGCCCTATTTATCGTGAAGATACATGTTCACTATAGTTGAAACATGGTAGGAAGTTTGCATTCATGTGACATAGAAGATTCCTCTCCTTTAATCATCCATTTTGCAAGAAAAAAGAGCTGGTTTAATGGATATATTGAAACTGGTATTAGGCTAAAGATAAAAAAATGCTAAAGAAGAAGATTCAATTAAAGTTGATAAAATTACAAATGATTGGGGAAAAATGGTAAACGAAAGAGGAAGAGGAATACAACTTAATCTAATGTGGAAGAAAATGTCTATATTTTTTGATCTACCATATTGGAAGGTAACTGTTGTAATATTTAATACTTCTACTGGGATGTAGTTATCATGACACCATTGATGTTTGATTTGCAAACTTTACTTGTACGTCATAATTTGGATGTGATACATGTGTAGAAGAATATTTGTGACAGTATTATTAGTACACTTTTGGATGTCAAAGGAAAATTTAAAGATGTTATTAACTCTCGTAAGGACTTGGAAGCTATGAACATTGGTCATGATTTACATCCTGAGAGTAGAGGAAATAAATTTTACCTACCTACTGCTACTCACACCTTATCACAAGCAAAAAGACAAATTATTTGTAAAAGGGTTGCTAATTTGAGATTACTTGATGGCTAGGGATCTATTATTGGAAATTGCATTTCAGTGGAAGAATGTAAGATAGTTGGAGACAAGTCTCATGATTGTCACATTTTAATGCAACAATTATTACCAGTTGTGTTAAGAGGACTTTTCCCTAAAGGTCCAAGGAATTCCATTTTTAAATTGTGTTCATTTTTCAATGAAATCAAGGAGTTATAGATAGAAATAATATCGAACAATTAGAGTAGAACGTTTCAGAAACTTTATGCATGTTGGAAATGTATTTCTCACCTTTATTTTTTGATATAATAGTACATTTAACAATCCACATTGGGAGAGAAGTTCATTTATTTGGACTAGTACAATATTGTTGTTGTACCTATTTGAAAGTTAATAGTCATTTAAGTTATTCCCAAAAGTTAAATTTATTATCAAATTGGTTTATATGTTTCAAATTGTTACATTCGTATTGGTATATGAAAGTGTTGAAAAGTTATGTTATGAATTGTGCACAACCTAAATGGTGCATGGCTGTACGATATATTGTGGAAGAAAATGCGATATTTTGTAGCAAATACATAACTCAATCATCGGAAATAGGCTCTAAGCCTGTATACAATGAAGACTATGTTAGTGATTTCTTGGTTGTAGGGCGTACAATTTCTAAATGGAAGCCAATTGTACCATCTGATGAGATATTGAAAGTTGCTTATCGCTATATGTTGCTAAATAATACAGAAGTTCAACCATACATAGAGTATATTATTAAATATCTACTTTGATAAATTTTAAGTTGTTTGACCATATTTATTTTTTGTTATATTGTATTTACCTTAGGATGCATATGGATGAACTCAAGAGTTTTGACAAATGACTAGAAAGAAATGAGACTTTACTACATAAGAAGCACATTGATTATTTTGCTGTCTGGTTGGATGATAAGGTTGGAATACACATAAAAAATAATATTTAGTTGTACTATTGATTATTTTATTTCTAAGATTTTTAAATAAAAATAGATTAAAGTTCAGTTGTTTATGGACAATGTTTAGAACAATCTGAAGTGGCTTGCACGTGGTCCTGGATGTCAATCCATGTCATATTCTAGTTTTGCCACAAATGGTCTTCGGGTTCACACTAAAGATGCAGAAAAATCTTGCCAAAACATTGGCATTTTAGTTGAAACAACAATCATTTGTAGATCTAGTGCAAAAGATAATGCAAATATAGTTGGGCAAGTTCTTTATTATGGAGTTTTTCGTGATGTTATAGTTCTTGATTATAGCACGTTTCATGTTTCAATATTCAACAAATATCTTCGATGGAATAAAAAAGGAAGATGAATTCACTTTGGTTAATCTTAATGAAGGACACGTGCAATTTGAAAATGATCCTTTCATCTTGGCAACACAGGCGAAACAATTCTTTTATTCTAGGGAGAATGAAACATCTAGCTGGTATGTTGCTTTGCAAGCGCCACAAAGAGAGTTTTGTGCATCACACACAGAAGAAGATACTACTTACGAGGCAACTATTCCACTAAATATATGACAGCCAATTATAGACAACCTTGATGAGGATGGGAATTATGCTAGGATAGACATCAAAGGCATATTATGTGACACATAGATTAGTTTGGTAACTCCCGAGTATAGTTATTTTTTTAATAATTGTGGATAGAGTATTTTTTACATAATGAATAATTTTTTATAGTATATTTTAACCTGCAATATACCTAATATTCTTATTACGACGAAATATTGAATGTTTAGAATTTGTTAAGATCTCTAACCTTAATTTCTTTTGATGTTGTAGATATTTATTCTTCTCTACATAATCTTTCCAATCAATTGACAGTGTGAAATAGATTTTACATGATGGACAAAGATGAGGTAATTGTGTTTTCGTATAATACGTAAGATATTTGGTAAGTTTTGAAAATAATTACATTTATCTTTTGTTTTCATGTTGCATTCGTAAATTCAACTAAACAAACTTCCAAGAGTTCTAAATGATGAAGAATTGCAATTGCTGCCGCAATTACTAAGAAATGATTAAGAACATCGAATGAACCAGAACATACTATATCTGCTCCAATAAACGATGAGCAAAACACGTTACCAACAAATGTACATGCGCCAAAAAATAAAAGGGGTCCAACCCAAGTGAAAATGGTTCCTGAAAAGAATTATCAGAAGACGGAGCTCGAATTCAATGAATATGAGCAAGTAGTTGGCTACAAATTAAATAAATTTGCAAGTATAGTTGGAGCCATGGTACGAGAACATTTGCCTGTTGTAAGTAAAGATTGGCATTCGGTGGATGGAAAGAAAAAATCGAACTTTGGAATTTCATAAAGGTATATTTCTTAACTACATTTTAAGATTATTTCGTTATATCTATTTCTTTCTTAATGACACTATTCTTTTAAGTCTTAAATTTATTTTTGTGCACGAATACAACAAAAGTTCAATGTGAGTGATTTTCATCAAAGAATAACATTTCAATGTATGGGAAAGTATTGGAGGACATTCAAATCAAGAATGAGAAAAAAAGTAAGAATTCAAGTCGAATCATCTGTGAATAAAGCACGCACTATTGCCCTTCTTAGACCAAAAAATGTTAATTCTGTAGAAGTATGGGAAAATTGTTGAGGATACTCTTTCTGCTGACTTTCATGAAAGTATATTTGCGTGTGAAGCGTAAAATTTTTATAATTATTATTTTCTTAATGGAAAAAAGCTCCAATTTTAGCATTCTGAGAATTAATCAGAAACTTCTCCACACTATGGGTCGAAATGGTTATTCATTTATGGCTCATGAAATGGTACAATTACAAACATATTTAATTTGCTTACTGGATATGTCTCATACTAGTTCATGTAATTACTATATTTGTATTGTAGAGAAAAAATAATCTAGATATCAAAGGGTTAAGAACTAGAGTATGGACTCATGGACATCTTAGGAAGGATGGAAAACCAATAAATGAAGCAGCTGCCGAGACTTTAGTATGTGTATTATTCCAACACTCATGGTAAGAATAATTTGATATATTATATCACTTGTTGGTATAAAATTTGACAGTGTGACTTTATATCAATAGCTTGTGTACAATCAATTTTAATACATCAACAGAAGATTCCATCCACGATGATGTTGTTGCTTGAGTCTTAGGTCCTGAACGTCATGGAAACGTTATGGGACTTGGATTTGGAGTTGCATCATCAAAAATGGATGGACAAATTCAAAGTAATGGGAGAGTTAGAGAACTTGAAAGCCAATTACATACTTAGTCGAAAAGGGTGGGAACACTAGAAGAAAAAGTTGAAGCACTTCTCAAGTTATGTCAACAAGTTATAACTTTTTAACATTATATATACTACGATAATATAATTTAGCCAATTATATGTAGAATAACTTATATCATTTTTATATCATTTTTCAGAATGTGGAGGATGGGAGTTCAAATGCTTTTACTTCTCAAGTTTTTGTATCCTACATCATTCAAAGTTTATTCAACATAAATTTAGATTAGAGTATACTAAATTTTTTTAAAAAAATTCTATTTACTATGAATTTGTAGTCACTCCAAGACAGTGGTGTCCAAGGAGGTATTGCACATATGAAAAATGCTAGGTGTTAACTACTGCATTGGTATATGTTTGAGGAGGAAGAAGTTGTTGCAAAAGGAAGAATTGCAACAACAGACCCAAGTGCAAAGGTGCATCACTTGCCACTCGAAAGAGACTGTTGGAAGGTTTGGGTTGAGGAAGTGTATATGGGTCAATTAACCTTATATAGACCTATAGATGAATTTCGAACTCTTCGTGAAGCCATAGGAAGTACTGTTGCTTGGCCAAAGAGTAGTATTAGACTTCTTTGACGAAGTTATGTGAATCCATTTCCATTTTGGAGAATTGTATTTTCTCATTTTTTATGTTCATGAGCAACATATATAAAGTACAGAAGTAAGTTGTGGCTGAGAGTTGGTATTTGTTGATGTTCTTTGGCTAGGATATTGTTGGATGTTGATGTTCTTTAGCTAGCATATTGTTGGATGTTAAAATATTTGCAAAGGTCGACTCTCAGTATTGTATCTTGAACAGTTTGAGTTTTGAGGGGCTGGTGTACCCTATTTTAAAATATATGCACTGGTTTGATGATATTAGCTATTGTTCAGGTGGTTTTAGTCTATATTACAAGAGAAACTCTTGTCAAAATTTTCATAAAAGTGAGACACAGTTAAAACAGGTCGAAGTTGCCTTGGTGGTGGGTTCGACATTAGCTGATATTTATCATCGACGTACGACACGTGTCAAGTCCATTAGGCTGACTTGGGACGAGTCGTGTCAGTTGGTTCTTTAGCTAGTATATTGTAGAAGTAAGTTGTGGCTGAGAGTTGGTATTTGTTGACGTTCTTTAGCATAAATACTTTTGATTTGCATGCTAATTATACCTTTATTACTTTTCTCATATACAGGGAGTTAGATTATTTTTGGGATAGCTTGTGGTCACAGAAGCAAATTCAGATATGAATCCAATATTCTGTAATACTTTGTTGGTCAATTGTGATTGCTATCTTTTTTAGTAGGGTAATGATGTTAACTTTTTGAGTAGGCTTTGATGTTAGCATATTATATTGAATCATATTCGCTATTTTTGTTTATTAGAACTATGTAAAATCTGATTACATATGATTAATTTCCAAGCATTTTGTTGTTTTAGTATTATAGGTTTGTTGAAATCAAATAAATTAATTATGCAAAATTTTTTTTAAAAAATTTAAAATGACATACGACAATATTTGGAAAATGTTGCGTAGAGTGTTTTGGCAACTTTTCCAAAACGTTGTTGTAGCCCTCTATAGCAACGTTTACCACACGTCGTCGTAGAGAAATACGACAACATTTGCTAAACGTTGATGTATACCTCTATGGCAACGTTTGGAAAATGTTGTTGTATCTCTCTACTCTTCGACAATACCTCATTTTGCGACACACGTCCAAACGTTGTTGTAGGTGTACAACAATGATTTTTGAACGTTGCTGAATGTTGTTTTTGTTATAGTGACAACTTTTTTTGAGTATGAGGAATGATTGAAAATGGACACACAGACACACAACGATCAAACATGGAATAAGCCCTAATTATTTTTTTGTGGCATTATTTGGTGGTATATTTGTGCATTGATTATACAATTTACACTCATTAATACTTTGGGCAAGTGTCTAACATTGTAGATTTTTATTCCATGTTGCTCGATTGTGCAAATAAATAATCTTGCTTGGTACAAGCAAGAGCTTAAATTTGTGGTATTAAATAAGTGCGTTTTTGCACACTTATTTGACACTTAAAATAAGATTATTATTGATGAAAAGATCGAATTTCGACTCACCATTGTGTAGTTGTGGATTTTGTAGGCAAAATTCCCAAATTGAAAGAAAACAAGGGAAAATGATCAAAAGCATACAAAATTGTGAAGTTGGGGGCCAATTGTACAAGTGCCGAAAGGTAAAAGACCTTAGATGCAAATTTGAAGGGTATAATTAAAAGAAAAGTCAAAATTCGAGGGACCGAAATGTGCAATATCAAAGTTGAGGAACCTGACACACATCCGGGGGCTTAAGCTGCAAAAGGGTAGAAAACGAATTGCCTAGGCGCCAATTTTCAGAATTTTTACCGAACATGAAGCACCTAGGTGCTGTTACAAAATATGGGGCCATTTTCATATTTTAGAAAATTCTTGGGGCTTTTGTGGAAATCATGGGGCACGATTTAGGGTTATGAAATTAAGCCATTTTTTAGCCACTTAGCCCCATTATCATTTTCATTACAAGAAAAGGTGAAGAGATTTGGGATAATCAATATCAAGCCCATACTCATTTCAAGAATCCAACCAAAGTAAGGATTTTGCATTTTGTGTTATATTTTACTTAAAGTTGGGCAAAATCCAACCCAAACTGCTCAACCCAACTCAAATCAATCGATTTGGGTTGATTTTTAAGTTCAATTGGGTTGGGTTGAGTTTCCAGTTATGAATTAAAACCCAACTTAACCCAACTCAATCCTATCCAACCCAACCAGATATATAAAAAAATATATGGAATTTAAAAAAAAAAATTTTTTTTTTTTTACATAAATTGATTGACTTCAATACTATGAAAAAAATGCTAAGTTATTTAATGATAGAATAAAAATTAAAGACATGATGATGCAATGAATGAATCCCCAAAAATTGTAAAAAAGAAAATATCTTATAATTTTAAATCATTTATACATTATTTCATAAATACTTTTTTATATAGGTGTTAAAAATGGAGGTTTTCAAGTAATCTCAAACTTTAAAAAATTATCTAAATTCAACAAAAAGTAATCGAATTCAACTTTTATTTGACCGTAGCCAAAACCGATCAACCCAACTCAAACTTGATCGGTTTGAGTTGGATTAGATTTAAACCAATAAATGGGTAAGGTTGGTTCCATTTTGAATTGAGTTTGGGTTGAGGAAAAAATCTATCCAACCCATCCTACACTCACCTCTAATTTTACCCATTATTCTCTCTATGAACTTGCAATGTATTTATCCCAATCATCTCCTTTTTATCATATGTTTAAATGAGCTATGTTCTTGATGTTGGGATGATTAATTTAATTTAATCTAGCTTTGTTGATTTCAATACTTGCTCTTTGATGTAAAAGACTTCATATGCATTTACTATTGTATTTCATGCTATTAATTTATTTGGCTAATAAAGAGTGTATTTAGTGATTTGTACATTGTTTGAGAGAACAGTGTATATTTTAGACCAAATAATAAATATCATAAGTTCTTGTAAGAGATAGAGATATATTTATAACCTTATGTGACCAATTGAGCTATTTTCACAAAAAATTAATGTAATTGTTTAGATTTTAATCAACATAGAAATATAGTAAGTTAAACTAATTAATTAGGACAAATTTTACTCGAGATAGGTACTTAGGTGAAATCGGAAAAACCAGGTCTAACATATTTAATGTGTATTTTATTAATTTGCTTGTTAAGAAATTGATTAGGCAACTGTTAAGTAAAATCATGAATCCCTATGACCCCCAGCATCCACATTTTCCACTGTTTTTTTGTTTATTATATTTGTAGAGTTTTAAGTATTTTTTTTATTTTCAATATCAAGATTCTATTGTGTGTTTCTTTGTTAGAGTTGAATTAACTATTGTATAAATAAAAGTAAATATTCGTTGAAGGATCGATAATTTGTACTTATAATCCACTTTATTACTTGAACGCGATATGTGCACTTGTAGTTTGTAATTTTAATGAACATAAAGTTGGTCAAACCCATCTAGATATTCAATTATATATGTTTCGAGACAAACCTCGTAAACAACTCAGCATGGGCCCTCCCAAGTTGGTCCGGGGATATCTCTACTGCCTACCTTTGTCAGTAAAAAGACATTTCTTATCATAAGGTCGTTGATCCAAAAGAATTTTCTTCTCAACCACGCATTGTATACCTAGCTATCTTCTTTTGGTAAGCAACTAGATCTTTTCGGAATGATCTCTGCCCTCGACCAAGAGGTCAAGCTTCATCTTTTTGTATCATTTGTACTATACTGTACAGGATGCACAAAGGAGATGGAATGCCCAAATCTGCTGGCACCTTAGTTTTGGTATAGGTCAAGGAGAATAGTATCTCTCCATTGTCATTCGGCTAGTAGTACACTAGGTCCACAACACATTGTGGAGCTCGTTAACCTAGGCTCTCTTCAAGGTCTTGAGCTTCTTCTTAAGGGTATATTTGAAGCTTTTGTTAACAGTTCAGCCTGGCCGTTCTCTTGCTGGTGATATGAACTTGAGAATTACTTCTGGATTCCTTAGTCATTATAGAGTTTTCTCAGCTTCTAATAGTCGAACGATAACCTTGGATTGGAAGACCCCGAACCTACAAAGAATGTTCCTCCACGCGAGCTTAGTCGAGTTGGCTTTGATAATCCTAGTCACGGACTTCTTGAACATGGTGGTGGAATAGTCTATGGCCACTATCATAACTAGGCCTTGGCTTGTCCATCTGGCAATGGACCCACAATATCTATGCCCTAATTGGAGACGTGACATGGATTGCTCGCAGTTGACAATTCCTAAGGGTTTAGTCCAGGTATACTGTAAAACTCGTGGCACTTATACATAGAAAATCTTGCATAATAGGCCATCGAAAATCTGCCTCTGATTTTTGTAGATACCCTTGTGTACCTCATGAAGCAGGTAGTCAGCTTTATTTCTCTTGTTGCATTGTAGTAAGATAGAAAAGAAACTTTGTTTAAATATAATTTCATCAATTACTGATGATATTTTATAGTTGGTAAGAGAAATAATTATATTAGATTGGAAATATTTGATACTTTATGTGAAGTATATTTTGTAGGATGAAAATAGTAGGGACTAATTTAAATTGGACAAGATAATTGAAGGAGAAAATTTTAAATTATTGAGAAATAGAATTTTACAATGACAGAAAATTTTTACAATGGCAATGCTTTTACACTTCTACCCACAACAATTGAAGTGACAACCCCCTATTTATGGTAATTGGTGGCTTGTCTCTAGAAAATTCTTAATTTTTCATTATTTTAATTTATTGTTCCTTAAGGATTTATAGAATTTTCTGATATTTTCATTATTTTATATTTTGATTTTGCTTACTTCTCAAGAATCTCTAGTAAATTGTAAATAATTTTTTAACCTCTAAATTTTTCTTATTTCCCAAAGAATTCTAGAAATATGTAACAATGCTAACAATTACCGTGAATCAATGCACTCCAAGCTTCATCTTACTAGCTTTGGCTAGGTCAGAAAGATGTTCTGACTTCTGATCTACCAAGTAATCCATGATATCTCTTATTCGCTTCGACTACCAAGTAATCCATGATATCTCTTATTCGCTTCGACTGTTGGCTAATCATTATCGCTTCATCTTTGGTATTGACAGATGGCTTTTCCAAGTACTCAATTGAATGTTCTTGGTACGAAAGATATTAAACTTGTGAAAGTTTGGTAGCAAGTCCTTGATAGGCTTCAGATAAGAGTTGAAAATTACTGATGACGCAAAGGATAATTTCCATTCACGTGGCTCACCACGAGCTGAAAATTACTGATGACATGAATTTCTTCACTTGCATCCCTCTTATAATTTGAGCCCTACTAATAGAGCCTCAAACTCTGACATGTTGTACAAAGCTTGAAATCTGAACCTCAGTATGCATTTTAGGTGATGTCCCTCTGGGCTCCTAAATCCAGATTCTTCGAATAAGTCAGAACTTTCATTGCCTTTATTTTGATGACCCTAGATCTTTGATATCCATGGATACTACAAGTCTATCGTTAAAACTCGATAACAGTGCTTTTTAAGGCTTGACCCTTGATAGTGGTTCTCATTCAAAACTGGATGTTGAAATCGATGAGCTAAATTGCCCCATTTCATTAGTCTCCCCAACGTGTCAAGTTTTTATAGGACCAGCCTTATTGAGAAATTGGTCAATATCTCTACGATATGGGCTGTGAAATATGTCATCAACCTCTTCAAGGCCGTGATTAAATCGAGGGTCAATTTTCCTATATCCAGATACCTCGTCTCAACATCTTGTAGGGTTTTACTCACATGATAGATCGACAATTGCCGCTGCCCCTCAATTTAGACAAGCACATCACTTATAGGCCCTGTAAGGATTCTCCGTGGCTAGCTTGGACAACAGTTTATCCTAGAAAATGGTTCTTCTTTAGAGCTATGAAGGCATTCTCGTACTCTGGGGCCTACTCATATTTCTTTTCTCTCTTAAGTATCTTGGAAAAAAGGAGGAACTTGTTAGTGGGCATTGAAATGAAGCAATTGATGGTCGCTATCTTTCTTGTTAAACTCAGCATCTCTTTCTACTTCTATTGATATTTAACTCGAAAAGAGCCCTGCTTTTTTTTTTTGTATTGGCATCAATATGTAATTTTGATGTGGGCTATGTACTCGCTTTCCTTCAGACGTTTTACTAGCTAGCCATCGATATATACCTCCATCATTTTCCAATCTGATTCGTGAATATCTTATTGCCAATCATTGGTAAGTGCCCCAACACTCTTTAGTCCAAAGGAGGTTACCTTGTAGCAATATAAGCCTCGATATGTGATAGAGAATGTATGCTATTTGTTTGGCCCTTGTATGGGAATTTGATTGTAGCCTGATAAACAACCACTAAGCTTAGAAGGGTTTGCCCTATCCTCACATCAACGAATCGGTCGATCCAACAATCTTTTTTAAGATCTAAGAAGTCAAAGCAAACATGCCACTTCACGTTAGGCTTTCGGATGAGAACTGAGTTTGCCACCCAGTTTAGATAGTGCACTTCCTTGATAAAGTCATTAGATAACATCTTGTCAACTTCTTTTTTAAGTCATCATACCTCTATATGTTAAGGGGTCTTCTCTTTTGTTTGTGCGGACGAAATTTTGGATCAATTTTTAAGGCACGACATAATACACATTGGGATCAATTTCTATCACGTATTCGTGCCTCCACATAAATAAATCCAGGTTTCTTTCAAAATCGCCTCCAATTCTTTTTCCATTTCCTCAAATAAATCATTTCTATTTGAAGTACTTTGGTTTCATCTTGGCTTATATATATACTCCTAAGCTTCTTAACAAGGGAGGATATTTAGGATTTTGACTTAATGATATGTGGATCTGGATCATTCATAGCACTTGTTGGAGGAAAGAGATGTTTACTAACTTGATTTGGAAAAATGCTTGATAGAAAGGACAACACTAATAGGAAAAAGTAAAATGTAACTTATATTACTCAATTTCAAAATTTACACACTTGACTTGTTCTTGACTTCAAAATGGAGGGAGGCCACCCCTTTATATAGGGCTTACAAGAAACTTCTAGACCACACGTTTTCTAGAGAATTCTAGCCCCCACATATTTTCATGAGATTTCTAGGTCACATATTGGACTAAATATTTTCCTAGAATATTCTAGGCACATGACCACATTCTTTTACTTAGATATTTACATTGATCTTTTTAGAAGGTATTTTTAGAAATGTTACTTTGTTGGGCTTTTTAATTGAATTGGGCCTATGAGCAAAATTCTTAAGCCCATATTACTTGCTCCAAAATAAAGTTTATTCCCAACATCCCCCTTACACTTGATTTTGCTACTCTAAGTAAAGTTTTTAGCTTGCGGAACATTTCATGCTTGAGCAGCTTAGTGAGAATGTTGACGATCTGCTCTTGAGAGGTTACATACTTCAACTGCACCTCATTCTTTATAATGTTCTCTCTTATAAAGTGATACCTTGTATCGATGTGCTTGCTTCTATCATGAAATACTGGATTATTTGTCAATGCCAGTGCCGATTTGTTGTCAACATGGATCTCTGTCGGTTCATCTTGTGAGACTCCAAGCATCTTCAACAAGTTTCTAAGCCAAATCGCATGGCAAACACTTGAAGTAGCTGCAACATATTCAGCTTCAAATGTAGCTAGCGCCATAATCAATTGCTTTTTCGAGCTCCAATTAAATGCAATGTCGCCCAAGAAGAACACATATCCAGTAGTGCTCTTTCGATCATTAATGTCTCCATCCCAATCACCTTCACTATATCCAACAAGTTTGAATTCATTAGATGATGAATAGATTAAGCCATAGTCAAGAGTACCCTTGATGTAGGAAGATCCTCTTTGCAGCCTTCATATGGGTTATGGTGGGTGTCTCTATATAGCGACTGATGAGTCCTACTCCAAAGAGGATATCTGGTCTTGTACATGTCAAATATCTTAGACTTTCGACGAGACTCTTAAAGAGTGTTGGATCCACTTTTTCACGTTCATCATACTTCGATAACTTGGTTCCGCATTCGATGGGGGTACATACAAATTTGCAATCCGCCATGTTGAATTTCTTTAGAACTTCTTTCGCGTACCTTTCTTGTGAAATAAAGATGCCATCATCCATTTGCTTTACCCAAATCCTAAGATAGTAGGCCATAAGATTGATATCTGTCATCTTGAATTCTCGAGCCATGACCTTCTTAAACTCAATGATCATACTTAGATTATTTCATGTGAATATAAGATCGTCCACATACAAATAGACAAGCAAAATATCTCATTTCTCATTTACCTTTGTGTAAATGGCAAACTTGTGAGGGCATTTTGTGAAGTCATTTTCTAGAAAGTACTTGTCAATTCTACTATTCCATGCCCTTGAGGCTTGTTTCAACCCATATAACGCCTTTTTGAGTTTTAGAACTTTACCTTCATGCCCTTTTATTTTATATCCCATTGGTTGCTCCACATAAACTACTTTTTCAAGATAATCATTTAGAAAAGCTAATTTCACATCCATTTGAATAACCTTCCACTTATTTTGCGAGGCAAGAGAGATAAATAATCTTATATTTTCTAAGTGAGCAACATGGGGAAATACCTCTTCATAATCGATCCCCGACCGTTGGTTGTAGCCTTTGACAACCAATCTTGCTTTGTATCTCTCCACTTCTCCTTTAGCATTCTTCTTTGCCTTGTATACCCACTTGCTTTGTATGGAATCGTCTATGGGCGACGAATTTCATTCTCCTCACAATATTTTTCAAACATTTTGGAGGTAAACTCTCCTCTATCCGATCTCATAGCTTTTATGCTATAGCCACTTTCCTTTTCAACAAGAACTTTAAACTTCTGGAAAGTTCTAAAAACTTTCGATTTTTGTTTGAGAAGATAAACTCAAAGTCTTTCTACTATAATCATCAATGAAAAGAATAAAGTAACTATTCTTACCGAGAGAGCTTGGATTGGTTGGCCAACATAAATCTGCGTGTACAAGTTCTACCCGCTTCTTAGTTCTTGTAGATGCTTCTTTGGGAAAAATTTACTCGAATGCTTCCCAAGTAAGGATCCTTTACATAATTGATTCGCATGATTTATTGGAGGCAAACCCTTCACCATCTTCTTCTTACTTAACAATTTTAAGCCCCCAAAATTAAGATGCCAAAATCTCAAGTGTCAAAGCCAAGATAAATCTTTAAAACAAGCTTTTCAACATTTAGCAACATCATTTTGAATGTTGAATGCAAACATTCTATTTCTTGTCATAGGGACTTTAGCAATTAAAATTTCTCTTTGATCTCTTATTGAAAGACTATGATTTTTCAAATAAATATCATAGCCATTTTCTAAGAGTATCCCAAACTCAGAATGTTATTTTTCATATTGGGCACATAGTAGACATTTGAGATAAATTGATGCGTACCATTTTTCAAGCGAATCAAAATTTTACCTTTGCCTTTCACAGGGATTTTGGATTCATCTCTAAAAGTAATATTGTCGCTTAATAATCCATCTATCTGACTACCGTGCGTTCTCCATTTTACGAATCTCTAAATGATATCTTCCATTTTTACCTTCAGATTCATACATTCGACAGTACCATTTGGTCGTGGGAGTAACGATACCTGCAATACTTTGTCGAGGAAGGGACTCCCATATTGTCCGGGTGCTACTGGAACCTTTTATGCAATCCTCCGAGATTCATAGAATTTACCCTGGTTATGTGATAGTTATGTCATAGTCTAGAGTGTTTATAAGCTTTATGACTTGGCATTGAAGCCTTTCTTTTATCAGCATGATTGTACCTTTGCTAAGGTTCTAGAGGCCTTATAATCTCTTGGTCATAGATCTTCTCCTTGATCAAATTCACTAAGCCATCATATGTCTTGGATGATTGATTGTGAATGTTGCTCCAGAATAGAGTGGTCCCATCTCAATTGGACTTCAAAGCTTGGAAAGCTATATTTTGTGGAATGCTTTCCATTTCCACCATTTCCAGGGAGGAATAGCTAAAATAACTTGGCTAAGATTCATCGGGACTCTGCATTATATCATGGATTCACCTAGGAAGTGGTGTTGGTTTTCCTTGTTGCTCCATGAACTATACGACGACTATATTATCATTCGTGAATCATTGTATATTAGCACTCATATTAGTCATAGTTTGGGATAACCTATCCAACTTTCATTTCCTTCTTATTCATCTTTGAATTTTTCTTTCTAAAATGGCAAGACCTCCATTTTCACTACTTAGATTTCATCATGCTTGATCCTTTTCCACTTATTCTTACTGACTTTTCATTTTCCCCACGTGTTATTCTCATGGTTTTTATAAGGTATCCCAATAGACAGACGCTATATTGTTGACTTGAAAAGGTAAAAATTATTTTTTAATGCCAATATAGTAGATATTTCATGTTGGAATTTGGAAGGATTTTCAATTTTAGTGGTTTTTGGGTTTTTTAATGGGTGACCTTGCTGTATGAAAGAAGAAAGATTAAGCGTTCGGCGATTTTGGTTGAAAAAAGGCATTTTGAATTGTGAATGCTAAAACCTTCAAGAGTGTCGACCCTAATTTTGTCTTTGAAAAATGTGTAGTTCGATCCTAATAACATTTAGAGAGTGGTGAATAAGTGTAATATACGAAATTTAAAATTACTAGTGAATTAAACAGCAAAAAGTCAATTTTAATTCTTAAATAGATGGTTAAACATTCAAGTCAATATGTCATAAGTTGAATTACCGCAGTAGTATAATAAAAAACAAATGATAAAGCAATAAACCAAACACCAGAATGATCACAGAGAAACCCAATTGAGAAAAACTTCAGACACTTTGCCAATCAATCCACTATAAATGAATATAACAACTTACAGTCTACCAGACTAGACGACTCGTACTATCTGATCACCCAATTATACTCCTTACAGCTCTTTGTGGATCTCCGTTCGTCCCTGCACCAATCTTTAGCCACTGTTGCTAAAGCTCTCCGTGGAATCTGCTACCCTACAACACTCTAAGCCTTGTGGATTCGTTTATCTCTCGTAGATTATGAAGAACCACATGTTCTTCAGGAACAGGAACTCGTGTCAACTTCCTTCAATTTTCAGAACTCTGTCTAGATGTAGAGGAAGTTGTAATTTGATATTTGGATTATTGAATTGATATTTTTCTCTCAAAAGATCTCGCACAAGATGTAGATTGAAAGCAGCCATGTGAAGGATTCACTCTCTAGACTTTTGCTCTCAATATTCAACCTCGGAAAAAAAAAAAACGTGCATGTGAGTTCTGATATCTATAGGTAGGTCAAGAAAGGAATGGATTAGGTAAAAAATCTTGAAATAGCGAAATAAAAGTTTTCGGACAGCACTGTCGCTCGAACGAAGGAGGAGCGACAATCTAACGATGATAGTTCTACTTTTGTAGCTCCAGTCAACCCTTGGCTACAATCCAGCGAAAATTCGCGCCATTTTCCTCTTTGTTCTAAACTCGAAACTCTAAATCTACTAACTAATTTTTGAACAAATTGCACATTACTCCTTGAACTTTTACATCCTATCAAATTAAGTCATTTCGTCCACATAATTTGCCAATTATAAAATCAACTAAAACCTAGCAGTCTTGATCCCACGTGACTTTTTGGAGTGAAATATTGGATCTCTAAGATTTTTCTTCTTTTTTTAGCTTTTAAATCGTTTGATTTTCAACTCTTTTTTTATTGTGTTCATGGCCTATTTATAGGTGATTTTAGGGACTTTTTGTTCATTATAAGTCAACATTCTCATCATTATGCTAGAAGTCATGATTAAATCCAAACATTTTGTTCATTTCATAAGTTAGAACTCTCATCATTATATTGAAAGTCATGATTGAGTCGAAATTCCAATATTTTGGTTGAGCCTTATTCTTTCGGCACTTTTCAAATAATTTGTTATGTACACGCAAGGGTTTGCATGGAAGATCATGCTGATTTGATTGTGTTAGAATGTGCACTTAAATTGACGTCTATCTTCGATCTCAAACCATGGTCTTTATTTTCGTCGTTTGGACGAAGCTTTCAATTGTGCTATAATCCAAATGTTAGGGTCATGCACGTTTTGCTGTAGACGATACTACAGAAGACGATGCATCTTGTGATTTGATTGGACCTCGGTGGTCTTGATGCAAATGCTCATGGACGCACCAGCGTGGCGACATGGAGCTCTCCTAAGCGCATTTTTTTTTTAACCGCACATTTTTCAAAAAAAAAAAATCTTTTAGAAAAACCTATTCAAAATAAGTTTTTAATCAAACCCAACTGCAATACAAATTTCTTTCAAACCAACACAATTACAATACAAAATTTATTGTCCAAGCTGCAATTACATTATTCCATTACATTTCTTATTGCCACCCTTCACGATTTCTTGGTGCAAATGCTACCTCAGAAGTTATTTCGCAACATAAAAGGATAGAGATGAGTTCCAATTGTCGACATCAAATTGAAGAAACAAGCAACCTAGATATATGTTTTGTTGAAAGCTTCCTGAAAATATCATGTCGATGTTCAATATTAATTTTTGTAGTGAGTGGGCTCTATGAGGATGTTTTTATAATGAATAATATTATAAATTTTTAGAATTGCTAATATAAACGTTGACTTAAAGTCGAAATCGGCAAAACATATTATTTAATTGAAATCACCAATTTATGGAGGTTTTACCGCATATCTTCTCTATCCAATATTTAAATTTCAGTTGGACTATATGTACATAATAATTTACCTACACATAATGTAGTGAGATATAATCAAATCAGAATTTTTTCAACGGAAACATACACATAATGTAGTGAGATATAATCAAATCAGAATTTTTTCAAC
>CAIGRB010000219.1:5150-20801 GCA_903798255.1 Fraxinus quadrangulata | reverse complement strand
AAAATGTAAAAATAAAAAATGAGACGCAAATGTCAAAAATGAAAATTCTTCCCACGATACAATGATAGTAGACAATGCAGTCGTTATATACATAAGTATATTCAATGAACAGTACACATTCCCATATACTCAGTTCAAGTAAAGCACGGAGTAAATTGTATAAGTCACTCTTATGTGTAAAGTGCCATTAATCCTCTGTAAGCAGGATTTCAAACCTTAAATTTGTGAGAAATGACATACTAAACATCACTGTCAATAAGTTTATTCATCTACTAATGAAAGTTAAACCATGTATAGCACATTATGATCTTTAAATAAGAGCTCATTAAATATATTTTTTTTTATTTTCTCTCACTGACTTATTGCATATATTTTTCATAATTTTGAAACTCATAACTATTTTTTCAATTTTAAGTACAAGCTCTTCTTCATTAAGCGACTAGAATGACCTCTGTAATGAGTTTTATGCCGGTTAACATAAGTCAGTTGACCATAGGTACTAGGTTATGAGAAACCCCGCAGGCTTAATTGCTCAAGCCAAATAGGTTTCGAAGAAAAATATAAGATATTGAGTTTTTTATAGCAGAAGATAATTTTGTGCAGAGGTTTAATAAATAAGGTCAATTCAAATTCAAAGTCACCCTACTAACATGTGACTGTCATCCCAAATCTTACACACGCGGTAGTCTCGCTAACAAGATCATAATGTGTGCAGTGCAGATGATATATGAAGAAATCTATACAAAGTACTACGTACAAAACTTAAGCCAGTAATGAAAAATATGTTACAGCGCATCAAATAAACTCATGTTGGGTCACAACCAACAAAATCAAATGCAATGTATATCATGCTGAAAAACCATTTTCTGCAAACGAAATTTTTGTTCTCTCTTTTTTTTAAAAAAAAATATTGAATCATAATAATAGTAAAAAGATTTATTTTTTATTTGTTTTCTCGTATAAAATATGAATGCATCAAACACAAACCAAAAGAAAAGCCACACAAACAAAAAAATAAAGAAAAATAACAGTGCATGAACAACAAAAAAACAAATAAATATGATACATCCATAACTTAATGTCACACAATAGTAAAATATGAACATGCATCAATTAAAAATACCTAATCAGTTAAGTACGCAAATCCTCTTACCTTTTAGAGTCTCGTGATCTATTTCACAATTTTTCAGATCACTTTTCTTTACCCAAACTTGACTTGTAACGGGAACATTTATAGTCACCTGTGTCATTAACTTGGTCAAACGACTCACCTGATTAGTAAGAAAGTCAATCTGACCAACAAAGTCCTGATTCTTATATCTAGTTAAGTTGTTGTTTCTATGTCTGTTCAGAAAATGATGACACCTAGGTCTTATGTGTCCGACCTTAACACAGTGAAAACATGTAGGGATAAACTTATGACCAAAGTTATGAGATCGTTGATATTTATCCCTAGGTTTGCAGGTCCTACGCTGTCTAGTAGGCCTCTGTGTAACAAATCCTTTAAGATTGGGATTATGCACATGTTTAGGTTGGTCAGTAGTAGGGACAAACGTGGTCTTAGAAGTACTAGCATTGTTTCCTTTAAAACCTAAACCTCCCTTATTTTCAGCCGGCTTGCCCATTCCTAAAATATTGTCTAACTTTTCAGAACCACTAGAGAAGGCAAGCAATTGAGACTTAGAATGTTCTAGGTCGATCAGAAGGTTCTTAACCCATATGTCTAAGGTCTCTTTCTCAGTGGTCAGCCTATTGAATCTCCTAGAGGATTTCTCAAGCTCACGGGTGAGGTTCTTAACCCGAGTTTCTAAAATTTCATTCACAGATTTCACTCCATTCAGGATCGAGGTAGAATTCTTAATGTACGCTACTAATTTCTCATTTTTCAATTCAAGTTCCTTATTCTTCACACTCAATGCTTTGTTTTTAATAAGAGTCTTAAGACTCTCCTCATACATCTTATCATAAGCCTCTTGGATATCTTCCCCACTATCAAAATCTCTCTCACTCTCAGACTCCTCACTGTAGCAAATGCTCTCAGTCTTTTCACTCCTCTTATCAGATTCAGTCTTAACTCTAGACGTGAACGCTATATATTTTTGTTTATCTTCACCGCCAGATGTCTCACACTGAGAACTAGAATCTAATTTCTCATCACTCAAGGTCACAGCTAAAGTCTTATGCCTTTTCCTTATTCATGCTCCTATTCAGATTAGAACATTACCGTAACCCTTACACTCATGACATTGAACATATTGATTTATCTTAATGGGGGTCCTAGAGTTTTTTTTTCATGTCTACCTCTCGAGACTTTATTGGGGACATCACTTTTCGCTCCTGGGGCTTTCTCCTATTCCTCATCATCTTTTAAATTTTTTTAACAAAATAAACTATTTCATCGTTCCTAAGAGTCTCAGTATCAGTGGACTTGCTCTCTTCTTCTCTAACAATGTTTATAGCGATGAATTTACCTCTTTTTTATTGTGAGACAGTTAGTTCATAAGTTCAAAGTGATCTTACGAGTTCCTCAATCTTAACATCATCTAAGTCCTTACTTTCTTCTATCGCAGTAATCTTGGGTCTGAACCTCTCCGGCAGTGATCTAAGGACTTTCCTAATAATTTTGACTTGGAGATCCTCTCTCCTAAATTAAAACTCGAATTGACTATGTCATTCACTTTAGCATAGAAACTATTAAACGTCTCATCATAAGTCATCCTTATCTCTTCAAACCTAGTGCTCAACATCTGCAGTTTAGAGTTCTAAACAGTTTTAGTTCCCTCGTGTGTGGTTTCTAAAATATCCCAAACTTTCTTAACAGTTTCACACATCGATACACGCCTAAACTCTTCAGTAGACATAGCCATGAATAGGGCATGAAGACTTTTACTGTTCCAATTACACTTATCCAAATTAGTTTTGGTCCACATTGAGATGGATATCAGTGGGTGTGACTACACTTTCAACAGTAGTTGTAGGTAGTGCCCACCAATTTTGAACACTTATTCAAATACGTTCATATAAAACTTTAAGGAAAACTCTCATTCGAACTTTTCAATAAGCATAATTGCTCCCGTCAAAGAACGGAGGCACGGACAATGACTGACTCATCTATAATACTATAATTAAGGGTCAGGAATCGATTTAAGGCTCCGATACCAACTGAAAAATGCGTAGTTCAACCTTAACAACACCTAGAGGGAGGGTGAATAGGTGTAATATGCGGAATTAAAATGTCTAACGAATTAAATAGCAACAAGTCACTTTTTAATTTTTTTCTAGATGATTAAACATGCAAGTCATATTAGCCCTAAATTTAAATACTACGAATCACACATTCATAATATAACAATAAATGAACAATAGTATGGTCACGGAGAAACTCAACTGGAAAACAATCCAGGCGCTTTATCAGTAAATCTACTATAAACGATTCAAAACTTACAGTCTATCAGACTACGTACTATCTGATCTCCTAACTGTAATTCGACAGCTCTCCTGAATTCTGTGCTCCCCTGCACCAATTTCAGATGCAATAACCAACGCTCTCCGGAACTCCGCTATCTTGCAGCAGCCCCTAACTTGGTAGAATCGTCTATCTCCTGTTGATCACGAAGAACGAACTGTTCTTTACACAGGAACTCCTATCAACTTCTTTCAATTTTTAGAACTCTGACCGATATGGAGGAAGAAAGGTTTTTGGTATTTAGATTTGAATCTTGATATTTTTCTCACAAAAACTCTCACAAGAGTTGAAGGTTGAATGATGTGATATGATGGATTCACTCTATGCTCTGTTTCTCGCAATTGTCAACCTTAGAAAAACCGTCTATGTGAGTTCTAGTATATAAGGTAGGTCAAGAAATAAGTGGACCGGGAAAAAAGCCTTTAAAATGTGAAATAGAAATTTTTCGTATAAAGCTCTCGCTTGAGCAAGGAGCCAGCGATAGTTGAGTGATGAGTGAAGGAGGGCCGACAGTCCAGCGATAATGTTTCTGCTTTTGTAGTTCAAGCCAACCCCTGACGATAGTCTAGTGAAAATCCGCACAGTTTTCCTCATTGTTCCAAACTTGAAACCTTAGACCTATTAACTAACTTTTGAACTATTTGCATATTACTCCTTGAACTTTTACGACCTATATAATTAAGTCATTTTGTCTACAGAATTTGCCAATTACAAAATCAACTAAAACCTAACAAACTCCCTATTTGGCATTCTGTGACAAAACACTAATCTATGTTAAAGTAGTAATCAAATAAAAATTATNTTCAGGGAGAAAATATTACTGAAGCTTCAAGACGAGTAGTCTTAGTAATGTTTTGATTGTCAAAGCCCTTCTTCAAAGTGACACGTCTTGGTTCATTTTGAAACCATATAGCAGTTTAATATTTATTTATTTATTTTTATTCTATCGATATCTCTATTTATTTATTTATTTATTATTATTATTTTTAGAATTCAATACTTTAAATGGAAAATTTCACGAAATTTCATTAGTTCTAATAGAAAATGACAACTAAAATTATCTAAAAAATATGACAAATAATAAAAGCCTTAATTTATCAAATATATTTGAATAATTTAACTTTTAAAAATAAGAAAGATTAAAAAATATATTTATCTCAGTCTAATGAATGAAGGCAATAAAATGAATTACCAAAAACTTAAAAAAAAAAAAAATTAAACGGGATAGTAAACAGATTCCGCCCCTCCCCGCTTTGCCTTAAAGGGTAACGGCGCGGTTACAGAACGCGGAATTGCCTGGCAGGAGGGGGAGGTTGCCCCGCTTCGTTGCCATCCCTAATTTTCATAGATTTTCTTAATTAAAAGTCGTTAAATGAAAAATATACATTTCTGTTTAAATAAAAGAAAAATAAAAAGAAATAACTAATTGCAATCATAATTTCAAAATTTTTAAAAATGTGTAAACAAATCCCAAATAAATTATTAAAAAGGTAAATAGCACATAATATCCATATATTTCATTATTATTGTGAAAAACGTCAACACCTTTTCTTTTTTTCTTTTTTTTGGCATTTTAACCATTTATTATACTTTTGATTGTGTAAACCATTATTTTTATCAATTTTCATCTAATTTTTCGATAAAAGATGCAAAATGAGGAATATACCCTCATATTTAAATAAAAAAAGATTTTTTTAAATTTTTAATAATTTATTTGGGATTCGTTTGCACTTTTTAATTTTATTTTTAAAATTTTTAATTTTTTTCCTAATTTTCTTTTTAAAAAATTAAATATCTAATTTTTTAATGATTTATTTGGGACTCGATTGCACTTTACAAAAAATTTAAGACTATGATTACAATTAGTTCTTTATTTTTCTATTTAAATATTCGAGACTATGGTTGCTATTTTAATTGAGAAAATTGATTAGAAGACTTTTGACAAACAAATATGAAAATGACAAAAATAAAATAAAATAAAAGGTAATGACATTTTTTTAGAATAATAGTGAATTACCCAAATAAAAATGTGGTGCTCCATTTAAATTCTTGCAGTGCCGCGTGGAAGCACGATTTGAAAGCTCGACACCCAAGGCCTACCTGTCGTCACATACAAAAGCAGTCATCCTTGTCCTCATTTGATCATTTTTATTTTTATAATCTAGAAAGAATGTTTATTTTTATTTTCAAGGAATCGTCCCTTTATTTTTATTATTATTATTATTATTATTATTATTATTATTATTATTTATTTCGAGGATTACTATGAGCCTGTTTGTTTTGAATTTAAATTTAATTTTAATTTAATTTAAAATCAAACAATTAATATTAATCACATCCTTCATGAATCCCACAACTTTTCAATTACACATTTAAAATTTTTTTATCACAATCTAATAAAAATCTAATTAAAGACCCTATCAAACACCTTAATTTTAAAATTTTTGTTATTATATTAAGTTGAAGGGCATAATATTTATGAAAAAAAAGTAATTTATATATATTTTTTATTTAACATATAATTGAATTTTTTTAAACTATTTTTTTTACTAGTCCAATCACAAATGTTCAATTAACTTTATTAACCAATTACCAATCAACTTAACAAGACACTAACTCAAAATTCAAATGATTAAAGTGAAGAGTAAAAAGTTAACCTTAGATCCCGTTTTGTCATTTCCTTCTTTCTCACCTTTTAACCCTCGAAGGACAATAAAATAGGAAAGAGAGAAACTTTATCGTCCATCTTTGTTTACTTGCTCTATAATTATACAATTTACATCGTCATTCTATTGGTGTCGATTGTCCATTTGTTAATTGTTTCATGTTTTTGAGTTTTACTTGTACTATTTATTCACGACGGGGGGGGGGATAAATAAATATTTAAATTTCATATTTTCACAACGAAATAATATTATTAAAATATTCGTTTTTTCAATGTACTTTTTAATGAAAGATGCACTATTTTAAAATGTACACCAAAAATGTCGGGGCCCGCATATGTGCAATTTCTTATACTTTAAGCACTCTTGTCTCCCTTGTTTCTACTCAAAATACAAATAAAAAACTGCATCAATCGATTAAAATGGAAAAAGAAATTGTGGTATCAAAATTCAGACGGATTTGTGTTTTCTGTGGGAGCAGTTTTGGGAAAAGAGAGTGCTATAAAGAAGCAGCACTTGAGCTGGGGGAAGAACTGGTACCACCTTCTTGCTATTCTTGATTCTTGAACTGCATTTTTACATTTAGTGCCCGTAAAATTTCTGCTTGTTATTCAATTTTTCCGACTGCTTTCTATTTTTTTTTTTTTTTGCTTGAAGGTTTCAAGAAGTCTGGATCTGGTTTATGGAGGAGGAAGTATTGGATTAATGGGCTTGGTTTCTCAAGCCGTTCATAATGGAGGAGGACACGTACTAGGGTACCTTTATATGTACAACCTGTATTTGCATGTATATATTTGTTTGCTGAACCTGGTTTTTGACTTATTTCATCACAGAATCATACCAAGACCACTGATGGGAAAAGAGGTACAGTAAGTTTGTAAATACTGGCCATAAGTTTGTGAAGATTTCATTTTTACCACTGTCGGATGATATTGCAGAAAACCGGGGAGACTATTGGAGAGGTGAGAATGGTGGCTAATATGCACGAAAGGAAGGCTGAAATGGCTCGCCATTCTGATTGCTTCATAGCATTGCCAGGTTTTAATGCTTGCATGAAAATTATTTTCAATTCACCAGTCTCAAGCTTAAAGGGTTGGTTTTTTGGATTCTTTTGACAGGTGGATATGGTACTCTAGAGGAGTTGCTAGAGGTTATAACTTGGGCACAGCTGGGCATCCATGACAAGCCTGTAAAAATTCAAAAAAAAAAACCCTTTCTTTTCTTTCCAAAGTAGAGGAGATTTTGATGAATAGAAATATATTTGCAGGTGGGTTTACTGAATGTTGATGGGTACTACAACTACCTCATAAACTTCATTGACAAAGCAGTGGATGATGGCTTCATAAAGCCTTCTCAGCGCCACATCTTTGTCTCTGCCCCCAGTGCCAAAGAGCTTGTTCAGAAACTGGAGGTACATTTATTTTTAATCTTTTCACAAAAATAGCAAAGACAAGATCATGATCTTTAAAGAAATTATCTTCACATTTTTCCATCTGGGTGCAATAGTTTCTGTAATATTTTACTCAATATATAGGAGTACGTGGCTGTGCAAGATGAAGTGATTGTCAATTTAAAGTGGGAGCAGCCATCAGCACAAGCTTTACGAATTGCTCTATGAATGGGTCGCTCAGTTACTACTTTGGGTGTGATTTACTAATCACTGACCTATACCATAATGGTATGGTGACTTGGACAAGAAGAGGCCAGAGGGAATAGTAGTTTCTTCTTGTATTTTTTGGAAGTGACAAATATGCTTTTGTATCTATTCTATATATATATAATGTGTGGGTGTGTGTGCTCTGACTTTCAATGTGTTAATATTTAGTGTCAGAGACGGTAGTAGGAACAGAAGGAATACAACAAATTAGTGGGAATAGCATCAGCTTTATTAAGTTTATATACCAGCATGCATGCATTAAATGTCTTATTGTTGTCTTCCTTTTTCAATATAGCAATGATAATCAACGGGCAAAATAGTAAAGTGAAATAGTTGATGATTGAATGACAATGTAATATTTTAAATTTAATTTACATGAGCGTAATTAACTCTATGAAATTGAAGCAAAGAAGAAAATAAAGAAAAGATGAACAATGAAATTTGAAGCAAGTGATTTAACACTTTTTCTTTAAAATAAAATTGTCTCGCAACGATACTAACAGATTACAACACTTGACTCCCAAGATACAATGAATACAACTTGTGGTAGAAGTACTTCAAATTACAAGTAACAACGAACTCAAACGAGATTATTCCCTCTATAAGAAAATTTTTGGAGAGTTTTTGAAAGATTTTTAAATATAATGTTCAATGTATGTGATATGGGATGCATAATGAACGTCCAAAATGTCCTATTTATAAAAGAGAAGGGGTTGTGAGTGAAATGTCACTCCCCAAACTTAGCAACATTTCACGGAGGAAATCATCAATTGTTGTCGCGGTCTCGCTCGAGCGATAGTGACATATGTTCATCAAAAACTCGGTCGCTCGAGAGCTAAGCAAGCGATGGAGTTACACAAATTTCTCGGCCAGTTTTTCCTCTTTTCTTTCCAAATGTGGACCGCAATTCGTTATTCATCCAGAATTTATTTTGAGATTCCAAATATACCGATGATCTACTCGATGAGTAAAACAAGTTAGTCTATTTATATTTATAATTTGACTATCAGATCAAATTCAAATATTTGATCGTATTTGATCGAAGTTGACTCAAAGTCAATTTTCAAGTTTTATACTTCACTAAATTTTTCAATCTTCAAACCAAATTTCAACAATCTCCACATGAATGGAAATTCAAACATGCTCATACTATACGGAAATATGATGCATTATAGAGAGAGCAGAAAAACAATGCATCAGGTAAGGTAGCTTCCGACCTTGAACATTCCTTAGTGAAATACTATCGAATTTACTTGATTAATTGGTGAACGTAATGTCTTGAATCATTCAACCGTTAGTGTAAACCAAGACAATAATACTCACACTTGTCCTTCCTAAATCGTTTTTGGTTCTCACGACTTGATTCATTTTGATCATAAATCACTCTTAAGTTTCATAAGTGTATAGAAAATTTTAACCTTGAACAATTTTCGTTGAGGCGGACCAACCTCACACTTACATAGGTAACCTCTTATTAAGAGTTTTCTGTCATACTCCACTTGATATAATTAAGATATAAGAATCACTAAAATCATATTTTATCGTTTAACATTAAGCATAAAACACTTTAATTATCATAGGAATGAGTTAGAAAATATTTTTCTCAAGTGCTTCATTAAATCTTCATAACTTAGTTGTCCCTTGAACCAAGATTTTGAGATCTCCATTCAACAAGGTAGGGTTACCATTACAAATATTCTTACGTAGTAAGCTTTAATCGCATATAGGCAACATACTTGATCCCTATGTAAACCTTTTGTAAGTGTATTCGCAATGTTCTCCTTTGAATTCACATAATATATGGAGACGATACTATAAGAGATCAGTTGCTTTGAGCCCTTCCAATATATTCTTACCATTATATTTGCTGCTTTGAGCCCTTCCAATAACTGATCGTGTATTACAATGCATACCAATTGTTGGTATCAGCTTAAGCCAACATAAAATATCTTCTAAGAAGTTACGAATTCATTCTGCTTCTTCTCCAGCTTGGTCTAAAGCAATAAACTCCAATTCTATCATTGATCGAGCTATATCCATTTGCTTTGTCGACTTCCATGATACAATAGTTCTATCAATAGTAAATACATAACCACTAGTAGACTTAGAATCATTCATATCGAATATCAAATTCGCATCACAATATCATTCCAATACTGCAGGATATTTTGTGAAGTGTAATCCATATGTTAAAGTATATTTTAAGTACCTAAGAACCCTTGTTAAAACCTTTCAATGACTATGGCTTGAATTACTTGTGAGTTTACTTAGTTTATTCACCGCAAATGCTATGTCCGATCGAATGCAATTTGTAATATACATTAGACTGTCTATAATCGATGAATATTTTAGTTGTGACACACATTCGTCCGTATTTTTGACTAAGTGTAAACTCATGTCAATAGGGATTTTGCAAGATTTTCTTCAAGTGCATTATACATTTTAAGTATACTCTCAATGTAGTGAGATTGGGAAAATATAATTTCTTCCAATATTCTAGAGATCTTAATCCCTGATAATACATGATTCACACACAAGTCTTTCATATCAAATTTTTTTGTTAACATTCTCTTGTGTTTAGCATTATTTTGTGACTGTTGGCCATTATCAACATGTCATCTATATATAGGTATACAATCACATAGACTTTTGGTGTATGTTTTATGTATACACATTTGTCACACTAGTTTATCTTAAATCTATTAGACAACCTTGTTTTGTCAAACTTTTGATGCTATTGTTTAAGAGATTGTTTCAATCCATACAATAAATTAACTAGTTTACAAACCTTTTGTTTATATTTAGGAGATACAAACCCTACGAGTTGTTCCATGTATATCTCTTCTTCTAACTCACTATTTAGGAATGCGGTCTTTACATTCATTTGATGAATCTTAAGGTTACGTAATACTGCAATTGCAATTAACAACATTTTCGAAGTGATTCTAGTCACGGGTGAGTTGGTATCAAAAAAGTCAAATCCTTCTTTTTGTCTATATCTCAGACAACCAATCTAGCCTTATATTTATCAATGGATCCATCCGATTTTAGTTTCCTTTTGAAAATCTATTTACACTCTAAAGACTTATTTCCGGGGTAAATCAACCAACTTCTAAGTATGGTTTTGCATTATAAAATCTATTTCACTATTGATAGTTTTTTCCAATACTTTGCTTCCGGTGTAGACATTATTTCATCGAAAGTTTTTGAATCATCTTCTATCATATCAATTAGAAAATTTAGGCTAAACGAAGTAGATATTTTAGCCATTTTATTACACTTTGATTCTTCCTAATTTGAAGTGTCATTTCTAGTACCACAAATTCTTTTATTAGAATTTGAATTTTCCTTGTTTTTACATGGAAAAATATTCTCGAAAAATGATGTATTTCTCAATTCAATTATGGTTCCTTCATTTACATCTTGAATTTCAGATTTATTTACAAGGAAGCATTATGCACTACTATATTGACGTATCTAATAAATATGCAATCCGTAGTCTTGGGATTGATTTTAACTTATTTAGGTTTAGGTACTTCAACTTTAGTCAAACACCCCCACACCTTCAAGTGTCGGTAGAAAGAATGATAACATTTCCATAATTCATATGAAGTTTCTTCCTTTTTCTTAAGTGGTATTTTGTTAAGAATGCTATTTGCCGATAAAATAGTTTTCTCCCACAAGTTCTGGAGTAGACCCGAACTTATCAAGCGTTCATCATTTCTTTAGGAGTCCAATTTTTGCATTTAACAACATCATTCGATTGTGATGAGTAAGGTATCATTGTTTGATGAATGATTCCATGCTCGAAACAATATTCGTCAAATAGTGCCCCGTATTCATCACCTTTATCACTGTGAATATTTTTTTATTCGTTTATCAAGTTGATTTTAACTTCCGTCTTATAATTTCTAAATACATCTAAGGTTTCGTCTTTATTTCGTAGTAGAAAGATATAATAATATTTGGTACAATTATCAATGAAAGTTATAAAGTATTTCTTACCATCTTTAGTTTGAACAAATTTCAAATCACATTTATCGTTATATATTAATTCTAAAAGTGTCGTGTTCCTTTGAATTGAGTGAAAAATGTGTTTTGATCAATTTTGCTTCAACACATACTTCACATTAATGATTATGATCAATCTTAAGCATCAGAATTAAATTTTGATTTATAAGTTTGAGCATATATTTGTAATTAAGATGTCTTATTATACTATAAATAGAACTACTCAAACATATAAACAGAATTAGAATTTTTATTCAAAATGTTTTTTGGTACAATTGTAAGAACGTTCATTTTGAACATTCATTCACTAAGAGAACCCTTACCAATATACATATCATTTTTGTAAAGTACAAGTTTACAAGTTTAAAGTTATTCTTGCTAAGTATGCTAAGTAGAAACCTCGAGACCAAGTTCTTCCGGATGTCCGGCACATGGGGGACATTATTGAGGACTAGCTCTTTCCCGGAAGTCATTTTCAATGTAATCGTTCCAAATCCTTCAACATTCGAACTTGCAGAATCCTTCATGAACAGTTGTTCTCCTTTCAATTCATGATAATTTGAGAACATAGTCTTATCTGCAGAAATATGGCGGGTAGCACCAGTATTGACTCACCAATCCTTTGAATTACCAACCATGTTGCATTCAGAAACAGCCGCATATAGACTCATCTCTTGAATTCCTTCAGAAATGATGTCATTTTCAACTACATTTGTTTGTGTAGTCTTTTTCGGCTTTCGACATTCGTTTGAACGCTGTCCGACTTTTTCAAAATTGTAACAGTTGCCTTTAAACTTCTTGACATTCTAGGAGTTAGTCTCTTCTTGGTGCAACGCCAGAGATCTTACGCTTATTATTGATGACTTTCGAACCAGTTTTAACAAAATTTGCTCCAAGTTGAACAATGAATTTTCTTTCAGTATTTATATTGTCTTCCTCAATTCTCAAACGAACTATTAATTCCTTCAAGTTCATATCCTTGCTTTTGTGCTTGAAATAGTTTTGAAGTATCTCCACATGGGAGGGAATTTCTCAATGATAACTACAACTTATAAGGATTCGCTCAATTCCATCTTTTCTGCATATATGTCATGGAGTAGAATTTAAAATTCTTGCACTTAACTTATCACGATTTTGGAGTCTACCATTTTGTAGTCAAAAAATTTGTCGATAATAAACTTCGTTGTTTCGGCATCCTCAATCTTGTATTTCTTCTCCCATGAATCTCTTAGATTATTGGCCGAGTCAATTGAACAATATACTCCATAAAGTGAATTGTCCAATCCATTTAATGGACTCACGATTATTTTCTCTTTCTTTTATAGTAGGAGCGATCTCTTTTAAGAACTTTGTCAAATTTAAAGTAGTAAGATAGAACAACTTTTGTTGCCATCTTTTAAAATTCACACCTCTAAACTTTTCCAGTTTTTTCCTATATGGGATATGAGAATTTGGTATAGGTATAACCAAAGGTGGAACCACATGGTTCGCACAATTCGTTGTTTAACTCGAAGTAATTCGTTGTTTAACTCAAAGTAGTCTCAATCGTATTCATTTATGTTACAAAGAGAAGTTTAACGCAAAATGTAAGAAAGTAATGTCACACGAAGACAAATTCCAAAGATGAAAAGAGATGATTTGTTAAAACCACCACAAAAACAAGATTTTATCTTAAGATTGTTGGTGAAATATTGTAGTGAAATGGTTGTTGATTGAATGACAATGTAATATTTTAAGTTTGATTCGCAAGAACGTAATTAAACTTTATGAAATTGAAGTTAAAAAAAAGAAAGAAAATGAAGAAAATATGAATAATGAAATTCGAAGCAAGTGATTTGCACTTTTTCCTTAAAACAAAATTGTCCCGCAATTGTGCTAACGGATTACGGCACTTCCTTCCAAAATGCAAAGGATAAAATTTGTGGTAGAAATACTTCAAAACACAATCTACAACAAATTCGAACGAAATTCTTCCCTCGAGAAGAAGATCATTTTTAGAAAGAGTTTTGAAGAGTTTTTTCAAGAGGGATTTGTAAATCTTGAGTAATTTCGATTATTGGTTCCCTAAAGTTGTACCTTAGACGATTTGGCTCCAATTTAATGAAGTGGTTTTCTTCCCATGATGGAAGCTCGGAAGGAGATTAGGAATTTACTCTGAACCTTGTCTTGGGCAAAAAAAATTAGTGTTCTAGTGTCTCCTTTTACACTTTTTTTTTTTTTTTGCCTCATGTTTGATTAAAAACTCTCTAATATTTAGACCTAATCATAACAAACACATTTTAGTCATGGATGGAGACATGATTTAATAACGAGATATGATAAAGATTTTGACAATCAAAAGTATCATAAACTTCCAAAACGAAGATGGGACATTTCCTTCTCGAGAAAACAAAGTAACATATGATTCTTAAGAAGGCAAAAAAATTTTGCCACTTAATCCGTTCTAATGTGATCATCAAAGTGAGAACGGCTTTCATTGGCTAATCATAATTTTATTTTATCGAATTCTCTTATTTTAGATGTAATTTTTACCTTATTGTTAATAAACAATTATTATTTTTAACCGACTAACTTATAAGTCAGCTTTTAAGCTTTAGCCCAACATGTCAAAGTCTCATTACAATTTCGTTTGCGGACATTTGTTGGAAAAATAGGGTATTAAAATAATCACGAAGTTGATTAAATAAAAAATAAAAAAATCTGCAACCTTATAATTACTTTTCATTAACTTTTTGAACAAATGGGGTAGAGCTTCTTTTCCAGAAGATGTTCGATTTGCTTTAAAATCTTGTGTTTCGTCATTATTATTGATGAGATGGTGTTGTCAATCAAGATCTTGAAATGTTTGTTCATTGAATCTTTCAAATTAAAGTCACTTTCATATTCGAATAAAATGAATTTTTAGATATGGGCCCAGCAAAAGAAAAATTGGATTAGGATACCTATAGGATCTCTCCCTTCAAATTCGGACGTGAAAGTTTCCTTTCACCAGGCTCAGGGAAATGGGTTCTCGCTTGCAAATTCTGGAAACTCGAGCATAGCCTAATTCTGCTTCCTTGCATAGCCATAGTTTCGTGTAAGGTACTTTTGGACAATCTTGGTTGACTTCCTTCTTGAGGTTAGGTAACCAGGGAAGTCGTGTGCACCCTTTCACATCCTGAGAGAGGAAAGAAGCTGTAGTACATCTTGCTTTGCGTAGTTCAAGCATCAAGAAGCAATGTACCACTAGAAAGTGCATTCTCAAAAGCTAAGACAACAGTCATTCTTTCTGCTGGTTGGATTTTTCCAATCTCTCTGAGTTCTTCAATCCTAAAATTCTGCTACACCATTTATGTTGAAATATTCAACTAGAAAGAGATCTCACAAAAGCAGCAGAACAGTGCACAAGAGATTAATCAACAACTGTCTAACACAGAACACCAATCATTTCAAACCATTTATAATTTCAGTACATTTGGTATAGTTCACCAACGGTCAACCCCAAGTTCATTAACAAAAATGAATATACAAGGATCTTATTCAGAACGTTTTGAGACGTGAAAAGTATTTACTTCAAAGAGACTGTATAAGGTCGAAATGGACCCTGACGCCTGAAGGAAGACTAGCCAAAAAGCTGTCACGTGAAATCATCAGTTATATCTGAAACTGCACCTTGCTTTCCACCTCAGTAGCATGGACATTTCAATTAAAGTAGCATATCCGTCGAAAGCGAGTCGATACCGATCAACTCGAACACTTTACCATAATCATTTTTCTTTTTATATTAAAAATATTATATATAGTTAATTCAAAATTATTAGCAAGTATCAAATAGGTACTTATGTTTAAAAGATTTCAACAAGAAAAATTAATTA
>CAIGRB010000200.1:33310-54034 GCA_903798255.1 Fraxinus quadrangulata | reverse complement strand
CTTAGGGCATAACACTTACAGCTTAAACTTTTATAACGAGTTCCTAAATAGTAAGACGATTGAAAATGCTTTGTCAGGGCATATATGCCTCTCTCCCACAATCCGGTCATGAACAATGTGGAAAATTATAAACTAAATTTTACTGTTTGTCCCCATTATTCCCTATTAAAATGAATTATAATTTAAATACCTTCTTTTATTGTCAAAGTAAGAATTTGAAAGAAGAAGTGTTTTTCTTCGAATATATTATTTTAGCCAGAAAGCCTAAAAAGTAAATTGTAAATTGTAAAAGTATTGACTTTTGTCGTGTAAAAAGTGATTCTCTTCTTAATACTTTCAGATTTCAAAATTAATAGAAGCTAAGAAAATGAATGCTTAAAATTTATGTTTTGGAGTGTAATTGGCCATCCATACAGCGTAGACTCGCGCGTACTGTTATGTAGAACCTAGACATGATTCTAACTTGATAGCTAACATGGGAACAATAATAGTTTCATTAATGATAAAATCGGATGAAATTGTTCTGAGTAAAAATCTCACATCGGATAATAATAGAAATACTAACCATTGTATAATATCAACCTTTTAACATTAAGCTCGGGCGAGAAATTCGATCAATTTAAAGTTCAAATGAACATTCCGAACTTTAAAAATTAGTGTGCCCAAATGAGCCACCATTTTGAAAGTGCATGTTAAGGTGAGAATAGTATGGTTTGAATGTGGCTAAGAGGTGAAGACTTTATAGCGTTACACATATTAGGAACTGTATTGATTCTCCTCCTGATAGTGGCCCAAAATAATGAACCTGTTAAAGATATTTGTATTAACTTTAGGGATATGAACAAGAACATGAGCGGAAAAATCTTAGGGTTCCATGGAGAAAAAGGATAGAGAGAGTAGTGGTGGGGTCAGGTGTTTTAAATTTTTAATCGAAAGAACTTCTTGTATCATGAAAAATTAAAACTTTATTATTTATTTAATATACGTGACACTAAGTTATTAACTTTTCTTTTTTATATAAAAGTTATTTAAGCTCTCCTACAAATTCGTTTTCACAATTTAGATTGATGCTTTAACTTACGTAATAAGTTCCTAAAAGGAAATGGAGGTCTAAAAATTACGTGTAAACTTTTATGGTGTTTGACTAAAAAATGTTCCTAAGTAGAAGAGAAATTGAAAATTCTTGATATAGGAAAGATGAATAAAATTTTATGCTTCAGAGTACGAATTTCAATTAAATTAAGCAATCTCACAAATGGTAGGATAGAATTTTCCTCACTCATCGTAAAATGTTCATTGAAGTATCTAAAATATCGAGTTCGTAGAGCCAGAAAGGGAGACCCCCACGAAGGAGCAGAATCCAACCGCGCTCCTAAAGACAATAAAGCAACCCTAAATCAGTGACACACGAAAGCTCGCTCCTCAACATCGGAANGAATCCAACCGCGCTCCTAAAGACAATAAAGCAACCCTAAATGAGAGTAAAAGTAGGGGCTAAAAAGTAGCAAAAAATCACCATTCAAAACTTAGTTTTCCTCAAATAATGGTTGTCAAAAAGGGGCTAAAAAGTAGCAAAAAATTATGGGTTTACTTGTAAAATATTTTATTGTGTAAATGCGTGATTGAAAATGAATATGCGAAAAAAAGAGTTTTAATTTGAAAGTCATCAAACTTAGGCTAAATGTGTATCGAATTCTAAACAATGCTAAATTAATTTTATGATATTTTCAATTGATAAAAGTAAATGCTTTTACAGTTTACTTTATTAATTCCTACTGCTTTTTCTAGCCTAAGGAAAGAAGTTCTAAAGCAGCACTATGCCTATATTTGGGTTTCGTTAAAAGTAGTTTATAATTTATTCTTTTAAATAAAATTGTGTATGGTTTCAAATTCCTCACTTACAAGGACGTTGTTCAAGTAAAGGTTGAATAGTTAAGCATGTATCAAATTATAGACAGTGAAAATAATTTCATAAGATTTTCACTTGACAAAAGAAAAGTAATTGATTTTACAGTTTTATTAATTCCTAGAGCTTTTCTATAAGCAAAGGGTGGCATTTTTAAAGCACCATTATAGATCAAATGGAAATGCTTTTATCAACTTCACAATACATTTCTTACTAAAACAAATTTATTGTCTCTTCTTTATACTTGAGATAATTAAGTAGAAGTTAAGATTAACATGAAAACATTGTTCCTTAATTTTTCCCCCCCTCAATTTAAATACTCCGCCTACCTCCATGTTTTATGACACAAATGATGATCTAATTTATAAATTCCGTTAATACATTAGCTTTGTCATCTAGATTAGCAAAATACACTCTTATTTTTAAAAGACCAATACATATAACGGTATTCAAATTATCTGGCTAATCGCCAGTTCTTTCAGTATTCGCGGTAAGCAAGATAAGGTAGTCCCAAAGGGCCAGCTCCCCAGAATGTGAAATAAAGAAGTGAGGGATGTGGATTGACAAAGCAAGATATTTTAGAAGAATCATTATTTTTATAAATATGTATGACAAATCTGATGCATTAATTTACTAATAATTAAGCAACCTAATAATTTATGTCGCATGAGTAAGCAATTTTTATACTTTAGAAAGATGGAGCATCTAAACTAATACAAAAATAGAAGTTGAGTGACTATTGTTTGCACGAGGGTATTAATAGAGCATCAGTCGCTAAGTAACAACTCTAAAATGAATTTTGTAATTAAATGCCTCGTCCTGATAAACAGTTCAGAAACTTCCATCTAACAGCTCGGTAAAATCCCGTCGTATTGTGAAACAACGTAATTAATGATTTGATTAGGATAACATTATCACTTTACCTCATCCAACTTCCTTGTGACACGTGGCATGGATGATTTAAGCACCTCAAAGCCAACCAATCACAGTATTATAATGATGAAGAATAACAACATCCATCCCAAACATCAAGATGGATTGCCATGGCCGACCTTGTCCTCCAATAGAAGGCCCTTTATTTGAATGATTTTGGCACACTACATAAGGAAAACACTATAACTAACGTCGGAGGCCCATCTAAACGTAGTAGGAGATGTTACGAAGTTGACCAATTCTCCTATTTTTAGCTATAAAAGGCAACTCATGGTTCCATTGGAAGGACCACGAAAAAGTCCACAACCTTTCCACTTACTATATTGGACCTCATCAAAATAGGTACCCTGAAAGAAGGAAAGACGAAAAGGATTTTGAACGACCTCCCCCTTACCCAAGGAGGTTCCACCAATACCACCCTTTAAATGCCTCATTGGAGGAGGTTTTCATCCAAGTTGGGGATAGTACAATGTTAGAATATGGCTATAGAAAATGCAATGTATCTCCATCCACTTGAGCATGTTGACATACAGAATGTTAAGAGCGCTTCCTGTGTCAACTAAGACTGATAGGGGCCTATACTACTATAAAATAATGTCTTTTGGTTTGAAAAATGCTGGTGCTACTTACCAATACCTAGTCAGATCCATGTTTGCCAAATAAATAAGCAAAATCATGGAAGTCTATGTCGATAACATGTTAGTAAAAAGCACGTCCGTCGAAGACCATGTGCAACACTACTCCAAAATGTTTGAGATATTCCGAAATTATAAAATGAAGCTTAAGCTCCGATAAGTTCCTAGGCTACATGGTGAATTATAGAGGAATCGAAGCTAATCCAAGAAGATACGAGCTACCATGGAGATGAAGGCACCAACTAAACCTAAAGAAATTCAAAGCTTAATTGGGATAATTGTGGCCTTAAGTAGGTTTGTTCCAAATTTACAAATCGTTGCAAACCTTTCTTCGATAAGCTCCGAGGTGAAAAACAGCTCGAATGGAACTAAGAATGTCGCAAAGCCTTCGAAGAACTAAAAAGGAAGTTGGCTAGGCCACCTCTTTTACCTTATAACTCTATTTGGTGGTCTTAGAACACGCTTTAAGTGTTGTTTTCATTAGAAAGGAAAATGAAGTACAACACCTTGTTTACTATGTTAGCAAAGCCTTGCGATACCAAGCTACGCTATTCCCTTACGGAGAAGCTTGCTTACTTCTTGATCATGTCAGCCCAATTGAGGTCCTAACCAATTACATCCTAAGGCAAGTCCTATAAAAATTGATACCTTAGTGCGTCTCGTAAAATGAGCATTGAAGCTTGGACAATTTGACATTTCGTGAAAAACATGTACAACCATTAAAGGCAAGCACTTGCATAGTCCTTGGGAATTATTTGTCGATAGTTCATCTACAGATTCTCGATTAGGAACATAGATAGTCCCGATCAATCCAGATCGTCAATGTTTTTGCCAAGCCCTCACATTTGAATTCAAAGCCTCCAATATTGAAGTTGAATACGAAGCATTGATTGCTGGACCAAAAATGATCAAAGAACTGAGGATATCCTATGTGACAGTCCATAGCGATTCCCAACTCGTCGTAAATTAGGTCAACGAGGTGTTTCAAACCAAGGAATATGGAATGTGTAACTACATTCGAATTGTACACAAGGAACTGCTAAATTTTAATATGGATAAAGTGATACAAACACCTCGGTCCTAGAACAATCACATTGATGCACTAGCTAGGCTAGCAACGAGCGACAGAATAAATGAGCTGGACAACATTCCTTTAGGAAAGGTCAAATATTCTACCATAGATGACAATGTGATAACGTCCATGGTCATAGATCCCAAGCCTTCTTGGATAGACGAAATCATTCAGTTCTTTAGACACGAAACAAGCTTTGCAGATCCTACAAAAGCTTGAATGCTTCGAATCAGAGCATCTAGGTTCACTCTCATTGATGATATCTTGTATAAAAGAGTTTATGCTAACCCTATTGAAGTTTTCGAACGAAGAAAATGCTCTGTATGTCTTGTAAGAGATGCATGAGGGAATATGTGGAAACCATGTTGGGGAAAAATCCTTGGCTTAAAAAATCATCATGCAGGGATATTTCTGGCCTACGTTAAGTCAAGATGCTTTGATCTTCATAAAAAAATGTGACAAATATCAATGCATAGCCCCAATGATTTGAGGTCCTCGGGAGGAACTTACTTGCATTATCAGTCTGTGGCTACTTTCCAAATAGGGGATGGACTTAATTGGTCCAATGCCTACAGGAAAAGAAGGAATTAAATTTGCAATAGTGACTATTTACTATTTCACTAAATGGACAGAGGCTAAATACTTTACTAAAATAACAGAAGGAAAGACTAGTGACTTCATTTGGAAATCTATCATCTGTTGGTTTGCCATACCTCATTCCATTGTCATTGACAATGGAAAACAATTCGACAACGCACGGTTAATGGGCTTTTATGAAGAATTCAACATCAAGAAACACTTATCCACTCCAAATTATCCGCAACCAAATGGGTAAGTTCAAGTCGTTAACAAAATAGCCAAGCATATCTTGAAAGCTCTACTTGATACCCTCAAGGGGACATGAGCAGAAGAACTCCTAAGTGTATTATGGTCCTATCGAATGATATTACAAACTAGTATTGGGGAGACACCATTATTGTTGGTGTTTGGAATAGAAGCTATCAATCCAGTCGAGATGGGAGTTCCTTCATTGCAAACCACGTACTTTAAAGAAAGTAAGAACGAGGATGTCCTATGTGCCAAACTTGATTTGCTAGAAGAAAAAAAGAAAAATGCCAAACTAAGGACAACTATTTACAAACAGCGCAATGCAATATATTATAACGAGAAAGTACAAATCATAAGGTTTGAAGTTGGCGATTTTGTGTTAAGAAAGATTTTCCTAGCCACCAAGGATCTCAATGTAGGATTCTTAGGACCAAATTGGGAGGGACCATAGGTAGTCATCAGAATCCTACCAAAAGGATCATACGAGCTCGAAGATATGTATGGATACCCCTCCTTGCATCAATGGAACGCGTAATACTTCAAAAAATATTATCAGTAAAACAACCAAGTGTACTGAACAATGTAGAACACGTTTCTTAAATAAATAGCTAGTTATTTCTAAAATTCTTGATATTGTAAGTCCCACAAACCTATTGTTCAGCAGTTCAGACTAAGGTTGTAAGTGCTGCATAAGGAAGAAAAAATTGAATCGTCAGTACTCGAATCTACATAGGGAAGGAAAAAAATACAGATAATCATTAAAAAATTAAATAGAAAAACATTACGCAAAAAAAAAAAAACAAAAAAAAACATATAAAGTACGTTTTACGTACCATTTCACTATCAACATTATCATCTTTACCATTTAGAGATTTCTCATCTTCACTGTAACATTCATTCAATGTATCATCTTCCTTTTCCAAAGTATCATATATGACATTATTCATATTTTTATTTATTGATTTCACATCTATTTGTAGTGCTTCATTTTCAATAATTTCTGGATCAACATCTCCTCCATGGCATACTTGAGTGTTGAGAATTTTCTATTGTATTGGCAAGACAATATCTGATGATTCATTTTCCTGAACTAATACTTGTTCACTACCGCCATCTTCTTTTTTTAGGAATGTCCTCTATGTCTCTATGTTGCACATTTTCCACTATCCTCCATTATGGACCCAACATTAGATAATCAATAAAAATACTTGCTGTGCTTGGATACCAAGTATATATGAATCATCCATGTACCATTTGCAATTCACATTAATAGAAGTAAGATGGTAATATACGACAACTCTTTTTTTCTTTAGATTATTATCGTTCCAATTACATTGGAACAGAGTGATGCGGTAGTAAAAAAACGTATATCAACTCAATAACAATTTATTCATCTTTATTAACATTTTTTGTATATGATATTATTAATATATATTCCCTCTTCTCTCTTTATTTATATGTAGGAGAGTATGCTTCAGATTAAAGAGAAACTTGTTCCAAAGGGATCTGAGGCTCCCACTAAACTCGAGATTATATAAGAGGTTTTAGGAAAATATAAAAGTTACATTAGAGGACTTGGACACGGTCCAAAACCTGCGTCAAGCCACTTTGTTCATTTGACATCGATTGATATTGAGTCAATAGCCCTTTGAGAGCAAATACAGAAGTATGAGCAAGAATTATTGGATATGCATGCCAAGCTTTCTCAATTTGCGAAAACTAATGCATAAGTTCGTATCGAGTCAAGTTGGCATGTCTCCACAATAATCTGAACCAGCAATAATGTTCAACATGTCACCGGCTACTAATAATATATGAATTATGATTTTTTTATTTATTTGCTTTAAGTGTTGAGACATTTATTTTTCTTTATGGATTGGTTAGGCCTAATAGTTCATTTTCGTAAGTTCTTACGTGATTGAAAGTTTAATCGTCTAATGATTTTTTTGAATTTTTTTGAAAATAGTTTTATTCTAGAAATTTTATCAAGTTTTATTATAAATTTTTTTCTCTTGGTAAAAAATAATTATAAGTTTTAAAAAGATTGTATTACATATTAAAATTTAGCAAGACGAAAAAACAAAAACTTTATATAAAAAAATAATTACAAAAAAGAAGTTAAGAGAACAAGCAAAAAGTGTTAAAAAATATAATAAAAGCAATATACGAGGTACGATATCATTAGAACCTACAATATACAGGTGAGCATTGTAAAAAGCGTACTGCAATATTTTTCCATTGCTAAAAAAAATTATTTTTCTTGTAGCAATTTTTTCCTCATTTATCACAAAATGTAGACCCTGTTGCATCACAAACATTTTGTTGAGATAAATAAAATTTTGTCACCATAAGTTTCCCATCAAAAATATTTTGGCGTTTTACTTTCCTCATATTTTGGTGACATTCTTTATTATTTGTCGCAGTTTCACATTTCACAACAAATTTTTATGTCGTTTTATATTTTTTGGTACTTTTTTTTTCATCACAATCTCTGTGACAAACTTTAAAAATGTATTACGTTAAGCCACTTGTTGTGACAACTTCTTGTATGTTGCATAAAATGTTGTCGCGAAATCACAATTTTGCTGTAATTATCATACAATCCAAGAACATATCAAACCCAAAAAAATTACAAAAAAGAAAATCTGTTTGGATAGAAGAAAATGAAGCAAAATAATATTATTATACCAAATTTTCATTATCTTTCAAGCATTTCGAATTACAGATTTATGTAAACTGAAATTTTACACTACCCATTTCAAAATTCAAAATCGATAGTTTTCCCTACACCAAAATCCATCATCAACACAATCTAAAACTTATTTTCAAAATGATTGGATTTGACCATTTTTTGCCCAAAAATCACCATTGACAACAAAATACATAAAAATAATAAATATCCCTAATGCCATTGTACTACACATTCAAAGAAGCATAAACCTTAGTCTTTGAACAATGGAACAAGCAATTGATAGATGGGTGGAGACTGACCTTGTGGTGGGTGGTGAAATAACGAAGTTTGACCCAAACTACACCTAGAGGGGAGAGAGGGGAGGGTGAATAGGTGATTATGGATAGTTAAAAACTTAATAATTAATTAGCAATAACTCACTATTAATTATATCTAGATGATTAATCAAATAATACAATTTTTCCTATGTTGAAATACAGTAGTTATGAAAACAATAAATGAACACAAGAAATGATCACGGAGAAACCCCAATTGGGTAACAATTTCGGGTACTTTGCCATTCAACATCCACTATAAAAGAATTAGAAGTTGCAGTCCGCAAGACTCGACTACCACTAGTACTTTCTGACCTCCTGACTGCAATTCTCACAGCTCTCATGAATTTTGTATTCCTGAACCAACTTACAGCTGCAGTTTTCAAAGCCCTCATGGATTGTGCGCTCCTGAAGTAACTCTCAGCTTTATTAATTCTTCTATCTCATGTAGATCAACGAAGAACTTCGTGTTCTTCAACGACTGGAACTCCAGTCACATTTCCTTGATTTTCAGAACTCTGACAGATATGTAGGAAGTAACCGTTTTGTATTTGGATTGTGGATTTGATGTTTCACCACCAAGAACAAATCACAGAACGAAGGTTCAAATCTAATTTGATGAAGAGAATATAAAGAATATATGTTTTCACAATGATCAACCTTGGAATTTAGGTTCAGAGGCATTTGGTATTTATAGTTTAGATTTTAGGGTTGAATGGGCTGGACAAAAAGCCTTAAAACCGCGAATTAAAATTTTTTGTGAAACAATGTCACTCGAGCGAAGGTGGGACGACATACGGCGACAGTATGTCGCTCGAGCGAAAGCAAGGCGACAGACGGGCGACAATGCTTCTATTTTTGCTACTCGAACTAAGTCTTGATGACAGTCCAGCGAAATTGCGGCGTCGTTTTTCCCTTTTTTTCCATTCTCAAACCCTAAACCTAATACAACTCAATTTCTACTATTTACAACTTACTCATTGACTTTTACAACATATTAATTTTAGTCCCTTTTGGTTCAGAGACTTGCCAATTACATCAAATACCTAACAAAACTTCCCATTTGACATTCTGTGACAAAACTACAAACTAAAGTCAAAGTAGTAGTGAAAAAGAATTACAAACTCAATGACTTACACAACCAATACTAATTGTCTTGATTTAATTTTGTTTTTCGTTTATCAAAACATATTTCATGAAACAGACAACTTAAATACCCAGTGTAAAACATATATGAAATAGTACTAAGTGTAAAAGTAATTCAATCAGTTAATCTAATAATCCAAGCAATTATAAGACATACCACATCATTTCAGTGTCATACCATAAGCCAAATTAAGACGTAATATCAATACAACCCAACATACCAAAACGAAATATTGATACTACAAAACATCAAAACTTAATCTAGCAACAATGAAATTATCATTTAATCAAAAATTTGTAGATACATCATGTCAAGTCAAAATTATCATGTACATCCCAAAGATCTACTCCAAATATCTTTTAATCTAGCAATACTGAAATTATCATTTAATCAAAAGTTTTATATCATGTCAAGTCAAAATTATCATATACATCCAAAAATATCTACTCCCCCTTTTTGTCACAAAATGACAAGAGATAACCCATATGTAAATAACATCCCAAAAATGCTTTGCTCTCCTTCTTTATTAACATTAATATATAATAAATCAAAAATACTATTGTTAACATGCACAAGGATAAACAATGAATATTAAACATTCCCACATACTTAGTTCAAGTCAACATGAAGTAAATTGTATAAGTGACCCAAATGTGTAAAATGTCACTAATCCTTTGAAAATAAGACTCTAAACTTCAATTTTGTGAGAAATCACACGCTAAACATCACTGTCAATAAGTTTATTCACCTACTTGTGAAAGTCAAACCATTTAAAGCACATTAAAACCTATAACATGAAACTCATTATGTATGAAAAATTCTTTTTCTCTCCATAAGTTTGAGAAAAATGTTTTATTTCACAATATTCAATATACGAAGCTCATTATTATTTTTCTCATCTTAAGTGCGAGCTTTCCTTCATATAGCGACTAAAATGATCCATATAGCGAGCTTTATACATGTTAACCCAAATCAGTTGACCATAAGTACCAAGTTATGAGAAACCCCACATGCTTAATTGTTCAAATCAAATAGGCTTCGGAGAAAAACATAAAATACTGAACTTTTTTTTTCTCAATATCAGGGATAAATTTGAGCTTATGTCTAATACATAAGGTCAATTCATGTTCAAAGTCACCTTACTAACATGTGATTTTCATCCCAAATCTCACACACAGGGTAGAGTCCCACTAACAATATCTAGTGTGTGCAGTGCAGATGGTATATAACGATACTTATACTAAGTACTTCATGAATGATCTAAGCCAACATGTAAATTATGTTACAACTTACCGATTAACCCCATTTTTGTTCATAACAAACAAATTCAAGTAAATTATATGTTAAGCTGTAAAAACAACTTCCACATTTGCATTTTTCAATATTACAATTTTTTTTTGTTTTTAATTTAAAGCAAGAATACACGAAATACAAAAAAAATAAAATAAAATCAACACACAAACTAAAAATAAAAACAAATATGAGGCATGCATAAATCAATGTCACACAATTGAAAAAAACGAGCATGCACCAAAAATACCTAATAATGAGGACAAACACCAATAGCCATCCGAAGAGATTCAAATCTCAGACTATCTAATGGTTTGATAAATAGGTTAGCTAATTGGTTCTTTGTAGAGATGTGCTCAAGGGTTACAACACGGGTATCTACAAGTTCTCGAATAAAATGATGTCGAATATCAATATGTTTGGTTTGAGAGTGTTGAACGGGATTTTCGAAAATATTAATGGCACTAGTGTTATCACAAAACACAGTCATAGTACCATATTCAATATCATAATCACTTAACATATGCTTTATCCAAAATAATTGAGCACAGCAACTTCCTGCATCTATATATTTAGCCTCTGCCATAGATAATGAGATAGAATTCTCTTTCTTATTCATCCAAGCGATAAGATTAGCACCAACATAAAAACAACCTCCAGAGGTACTTTTTCTATCATCGGCATTTTCAACCCAATTGACATCGAAATAGCCATCAAGATCAAGAATAAAGTCCCGAGAGTATATGATCCCATAATCAACGGTTCCATTTACATATCTAATGATACGTTGTACGACGCTTAGGTGGGATTCCTCGTGATCAACCTGAAAGCGCGCACAAACCCCTACATTAAAAGCTTTGTCAGGTCTACTAGCAGTGAGATAAAGTAAACTACTTATCATATTCCTGTATAGTATTTGATCAACACTCTTACCTATGATCATGACCAACTTGACACTAGTGCTCATGGGGATTCTAGTGTGTTTCTTGCTGTCTAAACCAAAGCGCTTGATTACTTCGATTGAGATATGAATAGCCCATTATTAATTTGTTTAACTTGGAGACCTAGAAAGTAATTTAATTATCCAATCATACTCAATACTTCACATTAAATCGAACCAAGTAAAGGAAATGACAGTATAGATCAGACGAATGCATACTCGATCACAAATACAACATTTAAGAGCACCATGAAATGTTTAGTAGCACATAAGCAAAAAGATTATTATTATTTAACTAAAAAAATTGAAACCTTTTAAAGAATACAAAACAAAACAAAACAAAACAAAACACAAATAAGTGAGATGCATGCAAAAATGAATGGACTCAATGAACTGCACATGTATGCATCTAAGTATCTAATCAAAGAGATACATAGATGCTCTTACCTTTAAGAGCATGATCAATCTCATGACATTTCAGATCACTCTTCTTAACCCAAACCTTCTTAGAAGTAGATGTGATTCTAGTTAATTGAGTCATCATCTCAGTTAAATAGCTAACCTGATTGGCGAGGAAGTTAATCTTGCTGGAGAAATCTCGACTTTTATTTCTAGTCGTGAGTTTACGACATGTAGGTCTTGTGTGTCCCAGTGTACCACAATGGTGAGAGGTAGGAATAAACCTAGGTTGAAACCTACTCGGAGGTTGTTGTCGATATATAGGACAATTGACCCTACGTTGTCTAGTAGGTATTGATCCAAAGACATTCTTGTCCTTGAGTTCAGGATTAACAGTATTTCGAGCTTTGTTGGTGACTAGGATGAACATGGACTTGGATGTACTAACACTAGTATTACCATTTTGAACGTAACCCAATCCATGCCTATTTCCATCAGGCTTGTTTATCAATAACATATTATCAAGTTTATGCAAACCACTAATGAAAGAATGAAGTTGAGTGTTAGATTTTTCAAGATCACTTGTTAAGGATTTAACTTTGGCTAAGTTCTCATTAATAAGTTTCAACTCACTTAAATTTTTGGTAGAGTCCTGATTGTCACCTATAAGTTTCTCTCTCTCTCTCTCAAGTTCATTAACCTTTTTCAGTACAACTTTATTGACCCTTTTTATCTTAAGACTTTTCTCAAACAATTCTCGATAAGACCAGTGAATATCGGTCTCATCCTCAGAATCTTCCTCAATTTTTTTACTATATTCTTCATTATCAACCTTTTCATTCTCCTTATCAGATTCAATCGTAGCTATAGATGTGAATGCCATAAAATTTTGTTCATTCTCACCACCAGAGGTATCACTTTGAGCACTCGAATCTAATTCATCATCATTCAAGGTCATTGCTAATGCCTTCCTTTATTTAAATTCTTCTTCAAATTAGGACATTCATTCCTATAATAACCAAAACCCTGACACTCATGACATCCAACTGACTAAATTTTCTTATTAGAAGTCCTAGGGTTATTCTTTTCATACTTATCGTTCGAGGATTTACTAAAGACATCATTTTTCTATTCTTGAAGTTTTTTCCTATTCCGCATCATCTTCTGAATTTTTTTTTAAGAAATAAGCTATTTTGTCATCCCTATGAGTCTCAGCATCAGTTGACTCACTCTCTTCTTCCCTAATAATGTTTATGGTATTGATTTAACCTTTTTCGGTTGAGATATGGTGAGTTCATGAGTTTGAAGGGATTCTACGAGTTCTTCTATTTTAACTGCATCTAAATCCTTACTTTTTCCAATCGCGGTGACTTTAGGTCTAAACCTTTCAGGTAGGGATCTAAGGACTTTTCTAACAATTTTAGACTCGAGGATTTTTTCACCTAGGTTGAAACTCGAATTAAATATATCATTAAACTTCGCATAGAATTCATTAAATGATTCATCGTCCTTCGTTCTAATTTTTTCAAATTCAGAGGTCAACATCTGCACTTTAGAGTTTTTACCAGTTTTAGTTCCATCGTGCATGGTTTCTAATATTTCCCAAACATCTTTAACATTTTCATATATTGATACTCTCCTAAAATTTTTAGCAGACACGGCCATGAACAGGACTTGAAGGCCCTTATTATTCCAGTTACACTCAGTTGAGACATCTTTAGTCCAAAGTGAAATATCAATGGGTGTAGCTAGTCCACCCAGTTTGAACACTCATCCACATATGCTCATCCAGTACTTTAAGAAAAGCTCTCATTTGAACTTTCCAATAAGCATAGATCCTTCCGTCGGAAAATGGCGGCACGGACAAGGACTAAATTATATAGAATAAATTAAGGGTCAGGAATCGAAATAAGGCTCTGATACCAATTGAAATAATGAAGTTTGACACAGACTACACCTAGAGGGAGGGATGATCAATAAGTGATTATGAAAAATTAAAAATTTAATAATTAATTAGCAACAAGTCACTATTATTTATATCTAGATGATTAATAAAAAAATTCAATTTTTCCTATGTTGAAATAACGCAGTTATGAAAGCAATAAATGAACATAAGAAATAATCACGGAGAAACCCCAACAGGGTAAAAACTTTGGGTACTTTGTTAATCAACAATCCACTATAAACGAATTAAAACTTATAGTTCGTCGACTCGATATCACTAGTACTTTCTGACCCTCTGACTGCAATTTTCACAGCTCTCCTAAATTTCATGCTCCTACACCAACTCCCAGCTACAGTTTTCAAAGTCCTCATTGATTGCACGCTCATACAACAACTCCCAACTTTATGAATTCGTCTATCTCTTGTGGATCAACGAAGAACTTCGCGTTCTTCAATGACTGGAACTCCAATCACATTCCCTTGATCTTCAGAACTCTGACAGATATGTATGAAGTAGCAGTTTGATATTTGAATTGTGGATTTGATGTTTTCACCGTCAAGAACAAATCACAAAACGAAGGTTGAAAGCTAATTTGATGAAGATAATATGAAGAATATACGTTTTCATAGTGATCAACCTGGGATTTATGTTTAGAGGCGTTTGTATTTGTAGTTTAGGTTTTGGGGTTGAATGGACCAGATAAAAATCTTTAAAAACACGAATTAAAATTTTTCGGGAAACACTATCGCTCGAGCGAAAGTTGAGTGACAGTGTGTCGCTCGAGCGAAGGCAATGTGATAGGAGGGCGACAATGTTTCTGTTTCTGCAACTCGAGCCAAGTTTTGACAACAGTCTAGTGAAATTGTAGCACTGTTTTTCCTTCTTTTTCATTCTCGAACCCTAAACCTAATGCAATTCAATTTATACTATTTGAAACTTATTCCTTGACTTTTACAACATATTAATTTTAGTCTCTTCTGTTCACAGACTTGCCAATTACATCAAATACCTAATACGTGGCAATTGGCATGGCGACGGACATGGTGGTGGTTGGCGCGACGTGAGAGAGTGGATGGAGCACGACGATGTTAGATGAGTGATCATAGGGGTTTGAGAATTTGAATATGAGAGAGAGTAGCTTGTATTTTTTAGGGTTATGAGAGAGAGAGAGAGACCAATTATCATGTGTCTAGTTTTTGGTTTTTGAAATTTTTTTATTTCAAAATTTTGGGACCTTTTTACATTTTTGGTACAATTTTTTCCTGTAGTCAAATAACATTTAATGAAAGACTTGTAGGGCGTTTAAATTCTGTAAATGGGCAAAAATGTTCAAATTGACATTTTTGCAAAGATTTTCAAAAGGTGACATTTAAGAAAATGTAAAGCCAAAAATAACATGGAGTGCAAATTCTTCTTCAATTAATTATAGGGGAAAGCATGTTGGATATGTAACTTTTAGTGAGAAAAAAGTTTGTCAATCACTTTCAAATAATGTGTAAGTTTTTTAAAATTTATGTCTGTTCTTCTAAAGATGCTCTCAACTTTTAAGTGGGGTTCCCGATTCTCTTGCTTGCTTTTGTATAAATTTTAATCATATAGTTATTGTTCGCGAATTAGTCAAAGTTGATGAGAGTTATTAATTCATTTTAGACGACCCCAAATCTTGTCAATTTAGATAATAAATTCTATATTGTCGAGAATCTCATAAATGGTATTTTAATATTAGAGGACTACCACTATTTTGCATAATTGTATGGTCATATCTAAAGAAGCATTGACGATGGACAAATTTCATTTTGATAAAATATCAAAAAATTAGACTAGTCCGAAATATTTCCCTTAATTGCTTAACGGACTTCGGTTTAAAATTCAATCCTTTATTATCATTTTTCGTCTTTTCATTATGTTAATTTCCATCATATACAACTACAAATTGTTTTATTATATTTCTGTTAATACAAAATTAGATTTTCTAATTTACTTTCATATACAAAAACTAGTATCTCTTTATTTGATTTTGTAATTAGTTAGATTCATGAAGAGACTTTTCATCAAATATTTTAAATAAAGTACTTACAATGAAAAAATGTCCTTAACTAGCTAGAGGTCAGATGCATTATTATATCTACCTTAATAATATTAAAAAAAAGCTATTAGAAAATACAAAAAGTAGATTTAACGAATTCCTTTATTTTTCATTTATTCACCATTTTTTTAATTTCTAAAGTGAAATAGAAGATTTAACCAATTTTTTCTTGCTGTAGTAGGAATATGATGTCTCATATCATATTGTTACGGGAAAATTGCAACAACGATCCCTAACATTACTATTTTTTGCAGACTTTACTCTAATATTCATTTTGTGCCAATAGAGGTTCCCAACCTTTCATAAATATGCAGTTGAGGTCTATTGGATGAAAACCTTCAAAAACACCATTAGTTGACTTGGAAAATTAAGAAATCAGGCATATTAACTCTTTTAAGAAGGGACCATTTCGTTCAATCAGTATTTTTCCTTTGATACTATTCAAATTAGTGTACATTTCCCTCCACATCGTTGAATATTTATTCTTTCTCACCTCCGTTAATTGTCAACCGCTTTATAAAAAGGAGATGGAGATAAATGTCTGTAGACATGGGTTCTCATGAAAACTTCATGGACGAATTTGAATCTAGGAAGAAGGTTTATCAGTTGCCTATGACGTCAAGATGTGGGTGGATGTAATTTCTTCAATCAGGTTGACCCGCCAATGTGTGAGAGATCGAATAAGCTGATTGTTGGACTTCTATGGGTTAGGAGAGAGATGGAAGATGAAATAAACATCATCCATTCAAGATTCGTACTACATGGAAGATTTGACTCATTGAATTTGTATGTGGAGTTTTAAAGAAATGAGTATGTATCTAGATTTGGGTTAGGTATAAGCTAAGATGTTGGATTTATGTGTTGTGATGTGGGTCTTATAGTGACAAATCGTGTGACCTTTTGTCTTCTAACTTATTTTCTAGTAATAAAACATATTATTATTTGGCTGTGCTTCGATGTTTTATTTCTCTTATGTTCATCTTCTTTGCTGAGAATGAATGATTTAGAAATATAAGGAAAATTTTGTTTGGAAAACGTTATAAAGATGATACAATGATGATCCCAAATAAATTGCATAAGTCTCAGAGGTAGTCCTAAATATTTTCCAGTTGTCATAAAAGAAGTCCCAAACCTTTAAAAAAAGTTGCAACTAAAGTACCAAACATTTTACTCAGTTGTGTCTCAAGTCCTTAACCCTTTGTAAAATTCTTAGACAATGTTCGGTTTGACCATTTCCACTTCCAATATATATAAGCATTCTATTCATCTTCAATTAAAATGTAAATCATCAAAAGAACAGTTCAAGTTCATATTTGTCAAAAATATCAAAAGATCATCTTTGGTCTAGAATGTTATTAATCCCTTACAAAATATGATAGACAACACAAAAAGTAGTCAAGACAACACAAATGCAGTACATGCTAAATTCCTTTTTCCTTGCCATTCTTATTTGCCTGTGTCCGAGACTCACTGGATGTAAATGCTCTCCTCTTGCCTTGTGATGTGGGCTGTGATTGTTGCTGAGGATCTGTTTGTGAACTTGGCTGGGAACTTGAATCTGTAGGTAATGAGGTTCTGCATGTTCATTTGTTATAGCCTATTCCTCCACATCTTCTAGATGTCATTTTCATAATCGTTCTTGCAATTTTTGTACCTGCACGTGATTCAACTTGTGACCTTTTTTTCATCTTCTTTGGTCTACCTGTCTGTTTATTTTTTTTTTGGGTGGATCAAGAAGATGCCTACCAAGTTTTGGCCATAACTCAGGACTTGGCATTATTGGATGGCTGGGCTATAGGTCTTAAGATAAGCTTCCCTGGTGTAGCATGCATTAACGTACTCACATCAAAGTGAAGTTACTGTACATGTATCTTGCACAACATCTATGCTCAACTCCATCCCAAAATTTGTTAATGGAGTCTACCAAACCCTTATGTTTATTAGAAATAGGTCCAAGCCCTGCTATAATACATCCCAATGTCAACAATAAAAAGTTGTATGAACCATTCCCAATTTCTTTTGTTCTCAACATCCATTGTAGCCCATGCAATAGGGAACATACAGTTCACTCTATTAATACCAATTGCAGCCAACAACTGTCCACGTTGTTCACTTTTTAAGAAGCATCCATCCAAACTAATCACATGCCTACACCTTGACCTAAATCTTTCTTTGCAAGTCCCCAAGCATATATAACATCTTTTTAATGTGGGCTTGAACCTTCAAAAACCTCACATATTTCAACATCCAAAACTAAAATATCATCTCTCACCTTTTCATACCATGGCAATTCCAATACTTCGACCACAAGCAAGAACTACAACTCAAAAATCATCTTATCCTTAAGCAACTTCACTAAATTCATGAATTTTGCATCCCTCACCAACCAGAACGATGCCTTCACTAATTCTCTTCTTTTCAACCTTATAAAGATACCTAATTTTCTGGGGGTATCCCAATATCTTCAAGCCATTGTCCAATAGAAATCTATTAAACCACTCCAGATTCACGTAATCAAGATATGCTATCTTACCATACTCGTACATAAAATTGCGCATCTGGGCGAATAATATACCACTATAGTATACTTTATGGTGAAATAAGTAGAATTTTCCCTTGTAAAACAAATTAATGAAAATGATCATCAGGCCCAAACCCTAATCTTAGAGTACATGATGCATAATGTGAACTCATAGCTATTGCACGTTTTATGACATACCAAATCTATAAAACAATAAAAAAAAAAAAGCAATATTGTAGTAGAAGAAACATCATCACAACTCACTGCGTAACAAAGAGCCCCATTATTTTTCAAAAATTTCAAAACACAAAAATACTCACTATAGACAAGTTCAGGAAGAGGGCCTCGTATTCAACATTGTCATCAGATTCACAACTTTCGCCAAACGTTTTAAAAGATGATTGTTTCTCTCTCTCTCTCTCTCTCTCTCTCTCTCTCTCTCTCTGTGTGTGTAGCGTGAATATGTTAGTGGAAAATAATTGGCTACTTTTCAATTTTTAAATCAAAGGAGAAATATTGATTGAAAGAAATTGCCCCTTCTTAAAAATGTCAATATATCTAATTTTTAAATTTTTTAAGATCAAATGACGGTGTTTTGGATGGTTTCCATCCAAAAGGATCTCAATTGCATATTTATGAAAGATTAGAGATCTCCGCTGGTGTAAAATGAAGATTATTGTAAAGTCTGCAAAAAATGAAAAGATTAGGGACCGTTGGTGTAATTTTTCCTAATGTTAATTGTTTTCAATGAACATTGAAATGAAAATGGTTAATTGAAATATTTGTAGAGAGCCCCCATATGGCTAATGCAATTAACCTTATAAGAAAATGATGAGTTGTAAAAGGATTTCATAGTTCTCAACCGAGCAGTGTTAAGCTATGTTATGCATTAAGGTTTTGTAAATGTATGATGTTGTGACAGCCATAATAAATGATACCATGAGACTCTTTTAAAATGTAATTGTTTAAAATTCGAAATCCACCTTACTTGGTCTCAAGAACAAGATTATGGAAGGCTAATGTGACCCTAGGCGAGCCAGACAACCGCTACACAAAAAGGGATCATGGAATGCCAATTTGACCTTGGCCGAGGTAGACGACCGCTACCCAAAAGGAGCATTTTTTACCAAAGTCAAATATTAGCGTCGAAAAGGGGCTTTAGGTTGACCTTGAGCACTAGCATCCAACACGGCTCTATCAGTCGAGGTTGACCTATAGTGCCCAAAAGGTCCAGGCAAACCTCGATCAATGTCAGCTGTCGAAAAATAACCCATTCTCGACTCGTCTACATGTTATAATAACTAAGATATCAGGACAATAATATTTTTTATATCGTCTACGCCCTCGATCATGGTCCAGCGTCCAAAAATTACACATAGCTATGATGTCAGGACACCATTACTTATATTCTTTTCACATTATTCGAAAATGACCAATCATGGCTGCGGCTTGGCCTCCTATTAAGAAATTATTCAAAAAAAGAGAGATGGAAGATGAAAAATTGTTTCATAGAAATTCAGCCCATATTGCCATGTCAGCAAAACCTACAAAATCCAGGTGTCACCATACGATTGGCTTGTTAAAAATTCCAGGCAGGCAGACATAGGGGTGTCAAATGTGTGGTCCACCGACAACCCAGGATTGACTCCAATGTACGGACATCCCTCAATACTATATAACAAACATTAGTTTCCCGTTAAAAAACCAAATTTAATGTCCATTCCACGCTACATGCACTGAGTTTTTTCCTCTCTTAATTTCTCTCTCGTCCTCTCTACCCATGCTAATTGAAGCAGTGAGTCTTTCTCTCTCTTTAGTTTTTTTTATGTTTTTTTTTCCTTAGCTTTTTAGGGAAGCAGATCTTCAAGGTTTATAAAGAAAACAATGTTGCAGAACTAGGTTCATCCACAAGAACAGCTTCCTGTTGTAATTGTTTCCAATTTTCTTGCATGTGCATGCATTTATTTATGTTGCTCTTCTTCTATTTTATATCTTTTTTATGCATGTTAGCAAACA